>JARQOD010006234.1:0-43922 GCA_033576555.1 Oophaga sylvatica
ATATTTCTCTACAAGCCTTGAAACAAGATTCCCGGCTGCTCCAGAATCAAGGGGGGGCAAGTTCGAAATAAACGGTTCTCACCGAGAAATTGAGCAACAACAGCAAGATAAGAGGATTTATTTTTGTCGGTGGACCTCTCCAGCGAACCTAGACAAGGCTTTCCCGCCTCCTGGGCGGTACGGATCCAATCTCCTTACTACCACAGTAGAACAACCCTCTCGGTAGGCGTGAGTCCTACGGGCTTTGACCATCTTGGTGGTCGCTTGCATAGCCAAAAGGGTACCTAGGAGAAACGGAAGGATTTACGGTCTCTAAAAGAAGGAGCAAGACAGGAAACCTTCCTCAGGGTGGCCCTCTTTAGCGCGCTCCTGGAACCGAGTCAATTCATTGCGGATTTATTAGGCATCGAGAGGGTTGGAATGTCCCGACAGCAAGTTCATTTTTAAAATGCGGCCGGACAGACCCTCCCAAAGACGAGATCAGAGCGTCATTATCCCAACTACCCGACAAGGGTACGGAACCTAGGCATATTGACCCACGGTGAATCTCCTACGGAGACGCACAAGAAGATCAGGGGGGTTTTTCCCGCCGGGGTTCATCGAATACCCTCCGGAAGGCTGAAGAAAAGCAGACAGGTCAGACACCAAGATCCTCTCTCCCCAAAGAGGATTTAGCCAGGCCAGGGCCTCTCCGGTGAGATGGGACATGAGAAGGCAATTTGGCCCTCGGAGTTAAACTGGTGTCCAGGAGTTAAAATGCAGGGTGCATTGGTTAATGAAACCCCGACCAGACCGGTCCCTCCAAACCGGGAGGGAGCTGAAACGAGGTCCAGGAACAGAAACCACAATGGTAAGCAGGGAACGCCGGATTGCGAGTCAGGCCCCGCGGGGTTGCGGCGAAGATCGGGGTCCAGGGGGAATTAACTTCCCGCAGGTGACCCAGGATGGACTTCCCCTGTTGAACCTCTGACAAATTTTTCATGCACAGTCAGAAGCAAGGGTTTTGGGTGCCACCGGGTTCCAGGCCCGAGAAAAACGTAAGGGGGGTCGGGAGGCGGAACCTCTGATTTTTAAATTTTTAAAACAAGGGGGTTTCCTTGTAAAGGACGGGGGCGCCCGGGGAAACGGATAGGAATCACTGCAAGTGACGGGGGCATCTTTGGTTAGACAGGCAGGTAGTCACGGCAAGTGACCGGGCAGTCTCTGGGTAACGGCGGGTAGTCAGCAAGTGACCGGGGAAAGTCTCTGGGTAGACAGGCAGGTATCAGGGCAATGACCGGGGCAGTCTCTGGGTAACAGGCAGGAAGTCAGGGGCAAGTGACCGGGGCAGTTCTGGTTAGGCAGGCAGGAAGTCACAGCAATACCGGGGCAGTCTCTGGTTAGACAGGCGGAAGTCACAGCAATTGACCGGGGCATCTCGGGATAAACAGGCAAGCAAGGAGCCGGGGCAGTCTTTGACTGAACAGGTTTATGACCTGGATGGTGGAGCTCCTGGGAGGCTAGCAGAAGAGACAGATGAGCGCCCCCAAGTGGCAGGCGAGAGTCCTGGAACAGCCATGAACACCGCAGGTATGGCCCAACCTTCAGGGGATTGCGTCGATGGCAGATAGTTCCCAAGAAGCAGGCGAAGTTCCTGGATTCCGTGGTCACCGAGAGGCCGAACCTCCAGGCAGGCTTGCAGGCGGTACAGACAGCAGCTGGCAGGAACAGCATAATGGAAACGGACCCGAGGGCTGAAGCGAGTAAACAGTGCAAAAACAACATTGCTCGGGCACCTCCATTGGAGGAAGCACTTTATATAAGGTGGAGTCCCCGGCATTGGCCGGGACCTTTTTGAAGGATGCCGCGGCCCCTTTAAGACGGGGGAGGCGCAGGCCCCCCTAAGTCCACCCGCAGGGAAGGAGCCGCGGCCCACAGGGCGGAAGGAGGACGCGAGGCGGGGGAAGGGGGGCGTCCCTGCCTGGCAGAGGACGCGTCGCAGGGAACAGCGCCCTTCCTGGCAAAGGCAGGGAGCCGATGCACAAATTCACATAATATTGTTCAAAAGAGATAAATCAATTCACGGCCTTAATGAACCATCCTTTTGGCCACAAAGAAAAAACCGGCACCTAAGGGTGGAGAGGATGGCTGAATCCCTTCTCCAATACTCCTTAAAAGCCGCATAGCGCAGTTCAGGTACAGACAATTAAAAAGGCGACCTTTAGGGAATTTACTACCGGCACTAATTCATGCGCAGTCATACTCCTATGGGGAGGCAAGGATGCAGATTTACTTTCGCTAAATACATCAAAAAATCAACAAAAGTCGGAACACCGAGCCTGGGGGGAGGCGAAAAAACAGGGTGTTGGTATTAACACATTGGCACCCCAACGGTTACAGACCGATTTCCAATCCAAAACAGGGATTATGAGAATTAACCAAGGGAAACCCTAATAATATCATGCAGATTTTTACAGAACCCAAAAAAATTTTCAGCCTCTTGATGATCAGTTCAACCCCATTACACCTGATAAGAAAATGAGGTTTATTCCAGCCAAAGGGGTGAATCATCCCGTAGGGAATATACTTCTTGGGGATAAGAAACCCACAACGTTTAGCAAAATCATAACCATCAGGTTAATAGCTTCCCAAATCAACGAAAAGCCTGAGCAGAAAAGGGGGACAAGAGCATACAAGTGACAGTTAATAAAAACTTTCGAACACACCCAAGACAACTGACGTGCAAAACGTCTTCCCCCCTTAGGGCAACTGAAATAGCATGAGAGGCATCACCACAGTAGAAACATAACCCATTGCGTTTCGAAACTCATACCTGTGCCCCAGACACCACCTACACACTGCATGGTTTCAGAAGCAGGTTCACAAGGCAACATATTCCACGCATACTTCTCCGCTCACGCAAACGTCTTCATTTGAATCGCTAATGACAAAATATTGAACCAAGGGGAAGGGAATCCCACCATAAACCCCTTTACATTATCTGACAGACCCTTCCAAAAAAGGGCCGCCAAAGCTTGTCATTCCACTTGGTCAGGACTGCCCACCTAAGGAACTCTGACGTTAACTCACGCATCACCCCTGATTTAATCCAACAAGGCTTTTTACTTGATCAGTGAAATTAGGCTCCGAAAAAATAACCCCAAAGCCTGAAAAAAATAATCAACACCTCAAAACAGGATCCCCAGGTGCAGGGAAAAAGCCCATCCTGAGGATCGCCGCGCAGGAGAAAATGACAATTTGAACTGCTGCGCTGCTTTCCCCCTGGGACTTAGATTTTTAAAAGGCAAAAAACAATTTAAAAATTTTTTTTAAATCGAAAGTTAGCTCGTCCCCAAAAACAAATTCTGGCATGGGAATCCAGGTTCCACAACAGGCAACCTGCAAAGAATCAGCAATACTCTGAACCTCAGTGGCAAGCTATCCACACGGCCAACAACTGGCAAACTCCATTGAAAGAAAAAACCTCCCCAGCACCCAGAGTAAGAGGGAAAAAAAAAAAAAAAAATGCAACAAACAAAAAATATCTCTGACAATCTGACAACATTTTTTTTCTTTCACAAATTTTTTTCCCTTGTGATCCATACTTTTTAATTTTAGGCTGGTGATACTGTTATGTTTCGGTGCTAGGAGTGCAGGCAAAAAGGCAATACACCAGAAGTTGGAACTTAATTGCAGTACCCTGACTAAACCCACAACAACTAAGGCAGCCGGGAGCTTCCTACTTGGTCCTAACCCTCGCACAGCCGAGAAAACTAACTACACCTAAAGAAGAAATAGAAAGCTATCTCCCCGGAGCAAACCCCAAAGATAAAGAAAAGCCCCCCAAACATGTAAATGGCGGTTAGACAAGAAGAAATACAGACACAGACAGAAAATAGTAGACAAACTTTGGGGGGCCCAAACTAACTAAAAGAAAAGGATAGGAAGGGTACTTACGCAATCCCAAAAACCCTGAAAAGCACCAACTCTACTAATTTCAAAAACACCTGAGATCACACGACCTCCACCACACAAATTGTTTCGGGAAAACAAAAAAAAAAAACGCAGCCACCGAAAAAACGGAAAAAGCAAAGGCACAAACATCATTCTGAACTAAAGAGAGGCAAAACCCCCCGGGGGAGGGGACCCTGAAGGCCCCCACAAATCAGGAAAAATGCAAAAATCAAGCACAAAAACAAAAAAGAAAACGTCTTATCTGTTACAGGAGATGCAGACAGACACAGCGGTAAAAGGAACAGGAATAAGGTTCAGCCAAACAATTGATCACCGGCAACCCTGGTGGGAAGGTGACTCCCTTTATAAGACCATCATAACACCCGATTCCCAATCCTCACAATCTTCAAACTTCACTGGACAGACCACACCGCTTGAACCACTAAGGGAGCCTTGCCGAACCTCCCAAGCCCACTCACACAGAGTCTATACAACAGAATAAGATTATACAGCGGTTGAAAAATCCCAGGAACGGGATATTTCTTACTTATATTGGACATACTGCTTTGGTCTTCTAAATTCCGTCGTCAAAGGAGAGGTGGGAGGAGATATTGGTCCCATTGAGGAAATTTTGGTCGAAATTTAGAAAGGTCCCCGATCTCTCATGGGAGAAGCCCATCGCCTTCACATTTATATGTAATTCCTCCACCCCCAATTTTTATTCGATTTGGAATTGGCTCGATCCTTTTTTCCAAGGTTCGAATAAATACAGCCCCCCTGCACGTTATGGTCGTGTCCAAATCTTGAAACTTCTGGAGAGGGAATAGGGATAATTAATAGATATATTTGGTTGACGAGAGCACCCTTTGATTAACTTTGCTAAAGGACTAACCAATAGAAAGGTGGGAAGTTTTGGGCCCCTATTAGATCTTTTTATGGGTAAAAATTGATACCGGTATGGATCCCCACCAAACCCCACAATTGTAGAATACATAACCAAAATTAACTCTAGTCAATTTGGAAAAATTATAACCGCAAGAAAACTCTATTCTCAATTTGAAAAAATATGGGCAACGGATCAATCATTCAGGTCTTGCATCAAGAAAAACTACAGGTTCATTTGGGTTTATCCTAATCATGACAAGGGGTGAGGCAAGATCTAATCCCTGATATTATAATGTGATCTGGCAAACAACAAGAGACTTGGGATGTTTAATTCATTAACTGACTGACATCAACCTCTTTGAAATTTCCATGTACTAGTGTAACAATTTTGGGAGCAGCATAATGTAATCACTTATCATTTTGATGTATAACCATTGTTTGTTTGGGGATTGTAAAAGGGGGGAATGGGTTGGGGGTTAGAGGTAATGTACCTCTAATTTGGCTTTCGTTTGTCCTTTTTTTGGTATAGAAAAACTTAATAAAAATTACTTTAATAAAACCCCCTCGACATTGACACTATCCCGTCCATAAAAACCCGTCCATTTGACCCTGGGCGGGATAGTACGTCAAGGGATTATGGCTCCCCCGGGGAGCGCACTAATCCCGCCGGGTGTCAGTGATTTACCTGACACCCGTGACTGGTTTTTCAGGGCGTCACGGACCGCTCCCGGCACATTAACCCCTTGCACACCGCGATCAAACATGATCGCGGTGTACTGGGGGCACAGGGGAGGATCGCGCAGGCAGGGGGCTCCCTGCGCGCCCCCCTGAGACCCTCAGACCAGCGCGATGTGATCGCGCTGCTCTGAGGCTTCCTCCCTCCCCAGGACCCGGATCCAAGATGGCGCTGGGTCCTGGAGGGAGGCGGCTACCTCAGTGCCTGCCGAGAGCAGGCACTGAGAAGCCTGCTGCACTGCCTGAGCGATCGCTGGTGTGACAGAGTGCTGTGCACACTGTCACACCAGCGATCTGATGAAATACAGTGATGTCCCACCCTGGACAAATAAAAAAGTAAAAAAAAAAGTAAAAATAAACATGTGTAAAAAAAATCCCAAAAAAAAAAAAAAAAAAAAAAATATTCCCCAATAAATTCATTACTTATTGTAAATAAAAAAAAAAAAAAACAATAAAAGTACAACATATATGGTACGCCGCGTCCGTAACGACCCCCCCTATAAAACTGTCCCACTATTAACCCCTTTTGTGAACCCCTTAAAAATAAAAATAAAAAACGAAGCAAAAAATCAGTGCTTTATCATCATACCGCTGAACAAAAAGTGGAATAACACGCGATCAAAAAGACGGATATAAATAAACATGGTACCGCTGAAAAGCATCTTTGTCCCCAAAAAACGAGCCGTCACACAGCATCATCAGCGAAAAAATAAAAAAGTTATAGCTCGCAGAATAAGCGATGCAAAAATAATTATTTTTTTTATAAAAATTGTTTTTTATTCTATAAAAGCGCCAAAACATAAAAAAAATTATATAAATGAGGTATCGCCAATAATCGTACTGACCCGAAGAATAAAACTGCTTTTATGTTTTTTTAACACACGGAAACAATAAAAACGCCTCACCCAAAAGAAATTCATGAATTGCTGATTTTTGTTTCATCTAACCTCCCAAAAATCGAAATAAAAAGCGATCAAAAAATGTCACATGCTCAAAAATGGTACCAATAAAACGTCACCTCGTCCCGCAAAAATTAAGACCTCACATGACATTGTGGGCCAAAAAATATGCAAAAATTATAGCTCTCAAAATGTGGCGATGCAAAAAACTACTTTTTGCAATAAAAAGCGCTTTTAGCGTGACAGCTGCCAATCACAAAAACCGCTATAATAGTAAATCAAACCCCCTTTATCACCCCCTTAGTTAGGGAAAAATAATAAAATAAAAAAAATGTATTTATTTCCATTTTCCCATTAGGTTAGGGTTAGGGTTTCGGCTAAAGTTAGGGTTAGGGTTGGCGCTAAAGTTAGGATTAGGGTTAGAGTTAGGATTAGGGTTAGGATTAGGGTTGGGACTAGGGTTAGGGGTGTGTTGGGGTTGGGTTGGAGTTAGAATTGGGGGGTTTCCGCTGTTTAGGCACATCAGGGCTCTCCAAATGTGACATGGCGTCTGATCTCCTTCCAGCCAATTCTGCGTTGAAAAAGTCAAACGGTGTTCCTTCACTTCTGACTCTGCCATGCGTCCAAACAGTAGTTTATCCCCACAAATGGGGTATCAGCGTACTCTGGACCCCAAGATTATTGTGAAATTGTCCTATTCTTCTGTTACCCTTTGGGGAAAAATAAAAAAACTGGGGCGAAAAATTTTTTTTGTAAAAAAAATAAGATTTTTTGTTTTTTACGGCGTACATATAAAATTGTGAAGCACTTGGGGCTTCATAGCGCTCACCAACATCTAAATAAGTTCCTGTGGGGTCTATTTTCCAAAATGGGTCACTTGTTGGGGATTTCCACTGTTAGGCGCATCAGGGGCTCTCCAAATGCGACATGACGCCCCCAGACCATTCCATCAAAGTCTGCAATCCAAAACGTCACTACTTCCCTTTCCGGCCCCGACATGCGGCCCATACAGTAGTTTTCTCCCCCATATTGGGTACAGCGACTCAGGACAAATTGGACAACAACTTTTTGGGGTCCAATTTCTCCTGTTGCCCTTGTGAAAATAAAATATTGGGGGCGAAAATATCATTTTTGTAAAAAAAAAAAGGATTTTTTATTTTTACGGCTGTGCGTTATAAACTTCTGTGAAGCACTTCGGGGTTCAAAGTGCTCACCACACATCTAGGTAAGTTCCTTGTGAGGTCTATTTTCCAAAATGGGGTCACTTGTGGGGGGTTTCCACTGTTTAGGGCGCTCAGGGGCTCTCCAAATGCGACATGACGGGCCCCCAGACCATTCCATCAAAGTCTGCAATCCAAAACGTCACTACTTCCCTTTCCGAGCCCTGACATTGCGCCCATACAGTATTTCTCCCACATATTGGGTATCAGCGTACTCAGGACAAATTGGACAACAACTTTTGGGGTCCAATTTCTCCTGTTACCCTTGTGAAAATAAAATATTGGGGGCGAAAAAATCATTTTTGTAAAAAAAAAAAAGGATTTTTTATTTTTACGGCTTGTGCGTTATAAACTTCTGTGAAGCACTTCGGGGTTCAAAGTGGCTCACCACACATCTAGATAAGTTCCTTGTGGGGTCTATTTTCCAAAATGGGGTCACTTGTGGGGGTTTCCACTGTTTAGGGGGTATCAGGGGCTCTCCAAATGCGACATGACGCCCCCAGACCATTCCATCAAAGTCTGCAATCCAAAACGTCACTACTTCCCTTCCGAGCCCTGACGTCACCCATACAGTAGTTTCTCCTACATATTGGGTATCAGCGTACTCAGGACAAATTGGACAACAACTTTTGGGTTCCAATTTCTTCTGTTACCCTTGTGAAAAAAAAAAAATTGGGGGCGAAAAAAATCATTTTGTAAAAAAAAAAAAGGATTTTTTATTTAAAGGCTGTACTTATAAACTTTAGTGAAACAAACCCGGGGTTCAAAGTTCTCACCACACAAACTAGTAAGTTCCTTGAGGGTCTAAGTTTCCAAAATGGTGTCATTTGTGGGGGGTTTCCACTGTTTAGGCAGATCAGGAGCTCTCCAAAAACGACATGGCGTCCAGCCAATTCTGCGTTGAAAAAGTGAGATGGCGCTCCTTCCCTTCCAAACTCTGCCATGCACCCAAACAGTGGTATACCCCCACATATGGGGTATCAGTGTACTCAGGACAAATGCACAATAACTTTTGAGTCTTGTTACCTTGGAAAAATAAAAATTGGGTGGAAAAGATCATTTTGTGGAAAAAAATGATTTTTAAATTTTACGGCTCTACGTTATAAACTTGTGTGAAGCACTTGAGGATTCAAATTGCTCACCAAAGATCTAGATAAGTTCCTTAGGGGGTCTAGTTTCCCAAATGGGGTCATTTGTGGGGGGTTTCCACTGTTAGGCACATCAGGGGCTCTCCAAATGCAACATGGCATCCAATCTCAATTCCAGCCAATTTTGGTTGGAAAAATCAAATGGTGCTCCTTCCCTCCGAGCTCTGCCGTGCGCCCAAACAGTGGTTCCCCCCCACATATGGGGCATCAGCGTACTCAGGACAAATTGGACAACAACTTATGTGGTCCAATTTCTCCTGATACCCTTGGGAAAATAAAAATTAGTGACTAAAAGATAATTTTTGTGGGAAAAAAATAGGATTTTTTATTTTCATGCCGGGCATTATAAACTTGGTGAAGCACTTGGGGGTTCAAAGTGCTCACCAAAGATCTAGATAAGTTCCTTAGGGGGTCTAGTTTCCAAAATGGGGTCACTTGTGGGGGATTTCCACTGTTTAGGCTCATCTGGGGCACTGCAAACGGAACATGACCCCCATCAACGTCTGCATTCCAAAACGTTACTACTTCCTTTCCAAGCCCTGCCGTGCGCCCAAACAGTTTTCCACCCCCACATATGGGGTATCAGCGTACTCAGGACAAATTGGACAACAACTTTTGGGTCCAATTTCCTTGGAAAATTCAAAAATTTAGACTAAAAAATCATTTTTGTGGAATTTTTTTTTTTTTTTTTTTTCACACCCAGGCATTATAAACTTTGTGAACACTTGGGGGTTCAAAGTGCTCACAACAGATCTAGATAAGTACCTTAGGGGATCTAGTTTCCAAAATGGTGTCACTTGTGGGGGGTTTCCACTGTTTAGGCGCATCAGAGGTTCTCCAAGCGCGACATGGCGTCCAATCTCAACTCCAGCCAATTTTAGTTTTGAAAAAGTCAAACGGCGCTCCTTCCCTTACGAGCTCTGCCGTGTGCCCAAACAGTGGTTTTCCCCCACATATGGGGTATTGGCGTACTCAGAGAAATTGCATAACAACCTTATCTGTCCATTTTCTCCTTTTACCCTTGTGAAAATAAAAAAAAGTTTGTAAAAGATCATTTTTGTGGCTAAAAGTAAATATTCATTTTTTTCCTTCCACGTTCTTTAGTTCCTGTGAAGCACCTGAAGGGTTTAATAAACTTCTTGAATGTGGTTTTGAGTACCTTGAGGGGTGCAAGTTTTTAGAATGGTGTCACTTTTGGGTATTTTCTGTCATGTAGACCCCTCAAAGTGACTTCAAATGTGAGGTGGTCCCTAAAAAAATGGCTTTGTAATTTTGTTGTAAAAATGAGAAATCGCTGGTCAACTTTTAACCCTTATAACTTCCTAACAAAAAAAAATTTTGATTCCAAAATTGTGCTGATGTAAAGTAACATGTGGGAAATGTTTTTTCTTAACTATTTTGTGTTACATATTTCTCTGTTTTAAGGGAATAAAAATTCAAAGTTTGAAAATTGCTAAATTTTCAAAATTTTCGCCATATTTGCGTATTTTTTCAAAAATAAACGCAAGTTATATGGAAGAAATTTTACCACTAACATGAAGTACAATATGTCACGAGAAAACAATCTCAGAATCGCGAAGATCCGTTGAAGCGTTCCGGAGTTATAACCTCATAAAGAGACAGTGGTCAGAATTGTAAAAATTGTCCCGTCATTAACGTGCAAACCACCCTTGGGGTGAAGGGGTTAAAAAAAACACTGAGTTCATTCTCCAAAACTTTTGCTGCAGGGTCCCTGGAGACAGTGCAAGTCTTTAGTTAGAGGAATGATCGCTCAGGCCAGATCACTAATGCTCTATAATCCCACCGCCTGCCTCCAATGTAATGAACAACAGCACACGGAAGCCCGGGGACACGGATTAATCCCACCACTGCCATCAACATGTTATGAACTACAGGATTTATGTTGATCCCACTTTCCAGTTCCGCTTTGGAACTCGCCACTCTCCGGCGCCCCCTTTACCCTCAGATCAGTCAGGGAACTGCACCTAGGATAATTAGTCGCCGGACGGGCCTGTTTGGATGTGTACTGGCTATTAGGCACGCTGAGTGAGGGGATTATAACTACTCCTAGCCGCAGCCAGGCTATACACTAATAAAATCCACTCCGTCACTGCCAGCTATACCCCACGCCCAGCACACGCTCGCTGCCACCAGCCTCTGGTTCTAGAATGTAGGGTAGAGGCCACCCCAATTTAGTAGAGTAATTCACTTCAGGTACACGCAAATTCGTTATAGAGCATAGAGACGAACTAGTAATTTTATATTTTACCCCAAAAAGAGAGGCAGTATTTACAAGATATAAAAAAAAGATTTTACAAGATGAGACAATTAACGTATATAAAAAGACGGTTACAAAATAAAAGGGGTTAACATCAGAAAGATCAACTTACAGTTCGTAGATCATTGCAGGCAAAACCATGCTGGGAAGGAGCCAGACTTCACAATGCATTGGAAGGTCTGCTTGTTGCAGATTCCCAGGCAAGAAGAGACACAGGGTAGGCTGGGGGACTTACTTATACCTCTTAGCTTGTGACATCACTAAAGGGACTGGTTTACCCGGCCCCCTCCCCTAGCTCAGAGTTATAGATTTGGTTCTGAAAACTTGTGACGATCGTAACTTGGCTTGAGAACCTAGCAGATTCTCGGCAGAACCATCATTCACCTTATTCTGAAATTAGTTTTCTAATGAGTTCAAAACTCGGACTACCTATCCACCGCGGTTCAGGGGAAATCCATTTCTCTGGTTCTGTTGGCGCTGGAACCGGGAAAAACACAGGCTAAATAGTCCCGTCGAAGGGGGTCTCGGACATGTAGTTTTTATTTTCCTATCACAATCTCACATTGCATTATGTCCGAATGAATAAATTCCTATTATATGCTATGGGACAGTCCCGCATGGTCTGAAGACAATGACATTCCTGAGGTGAAGGCGAGAGGAAGGAGTGAGTTGTAGCTTCAGGTTACAGGCAGTGAGTGAAAGAAATTTGCAGGCTGGGACAGGGAAAGGAGGGGGAGTCGCTTGCCTGCAGCATGAGGCTGCAAAACATAATTGATGTAGTAGATGTCTTTGTGTGGGGAAAGTTCTAGAAAAAGTGTAAGGAATGGAACTCATATTCCAGATTATCGTCACACCAGTGTCTGGAGGAGAAGAGACTCTCCTCCAGGCCCTGGGAACTATATTCCTGTCAAAAATAGAATTAAAATAAAAAATATTGATATACTTACCCTCTGTCGGCCCCTGGAGTCTTCCCGCTCCTCAGCGAAGTTGCCAAGTTCCGTTCCCAGGGATGCATTGCGAGAATCACCCCAGATGACATAGAGGTCGAGTGACCATGACGTCGCAAAGGTCATTGTCGCAATGCATCCCTGGAACAGGACTTGGCGGCAGCGTCGCTGAGGAGCGGGAAGACTCCGGGGGCCGACAGAGGGTGAGTATATTCATATATTTTCTTTTTAATTATTTTTTACATTATTCATTACTAAAAAAGTGGTCACACTTGTCAGCACTATGCGTGACATGTGTGACCAACCTGTCAATCAGTTTTCCAAGCGATGCTACAGATCGCTTGGAAAACGCTAGCATTATCCAAGCTAAAAACGCTTGCAAAACGCTTGTGTTTTGCGGAAAACCGCATACTAATTACGTATGCGTTTTAACCCGCGGCGGGAGTTGCGCAAATGCTCCGCAAAATTACGGAGCATTTGCGCAACGTGTGCACATAGCCTTAATGTTCTAAGGGACCTGGGTTTGATACAGGACATCACACTAAAAATACACAGATAGTGATGCCCTGCATCAAACCCAGCCTGGCCCACATGGGTTCTAGGCATCAAAGTGGGCAAACAGCCCATTTTCACAGATTTCAATAAGTAACTGATGTTTTTAAGGGTTAAATGACTTTGGGCCACTGATCTCACACTAAGAATACACAGAGAGTGATGCCTGCATCAAACCCAGGTCGCTCCAGCCTGGCCCAAATGGGTTCAGGGCATCAGAATTGGCATCAAAGTGGGCAAACAGCCAATTTCACAGATTTGAATAAGTAACTGATGTTCTATATATCTGCAGTGTGAGATCAGTGGCCCAAAGTCATTTAACCCTTTAATTAATGCCTTTCGGTGCCCACTTTTGTGACAGTTCTATAATCTTTGTAGCTGTTCAGTGAATTCCCAACAGTTCCTCGCTGCAGTGTATGTTATTATTGGGATGATTATTTTTTGTTGTTAAATCTATAAAAAACAGAAAAGAAAGAATTGCCGAATAAGAAACTGACGAATAAGAAACCAACTTCAGCCTCGTCACATCGAAGGAATTATGGCCGCCTGTATGTGATATTACTAATGTATGGGGGCACATAGGGGACATTACTAATTTATGGGGCACACGGTACAGTACTAATATATGGAGGCACATTACTAATATATGGGAGCACATAAGTAACATTACTAATATATGGGGCACATAGTTGACATTACTAATATATGGGGGCACATAGGGGACATTACTACTATATGTGGGCACATAGGGGACATTACTAATATATGGGGGCAGATAGGTGACGTTACTAATATATGGGGGCACATGTTTCTGCAGTCTGTTTAACGCCTCTCCATAGGTATGCGTTCAACAAACGCATCCAAACGCATGCCAAAATAGGCATGCGTTTGGAAGTATGCGTTTGTTGAAATGCACAGGCAAACGCTGACTGCAGTGTTTTATCTCCGTTTAGCAAACAAACGCAATATACCATCATGCTACAGATTTGTACAAATCTGCAGTATTGCGTTATATTGCGTTTGTGATAGATGATCGGATAGATAAAAGATAGGATAGAAAGATGATAGGACAGAAAGATAGAAGCGAGAATAGCATTACCAGTGTCCCATGCTCTCTCCTTCTTCCACTGCCGCTCATGAATATTCACCTAACAACCAGGAAGCAGCAGAGTGAGAGCGGGGACACTGGTAAATATTGATGCAGCTTATCTATCTACCTATGTATCTATCCTATAGTAGGAAGATGTCCCGGAACGGAAGTACCTCTCATGCGCCGGTTCGGGAACTGTTGGGGTTGTCACCATTATCGGGGAAGCCGTTCAAACGCAGACTGACCTTTGCACCTGACAGCAAGGGGCAGGGCTGAGATAAAGCGCAGGTGCAGGAGAAGACTCTTGGCGGGAAGACAGCACGTGCAGCAGGAAAAGCGGGAGCTCCATTCTCAGGGCTACATGACGGTTTAGGCTCGCGCTACAGACCCTCCTTGGCTGCGTACAGCGACAGTGAGCTGAGACCTTTGTACCGCCCGCTGGCTCCGACAGGCCGTGGTGCCAGACGTTCGGGCCGTTTATTGCTGCACGCCTACCGCCTGAGACTGACGGGGTGACTTGCTCAGAGCTGCGTTCCAGTTCGCCCGTGATTTTCGGTCCTGCTGAGTTACGCTTGGGCAGTGACATAGACTACGCTACATCCCGCACAACATGTCCAGAAATAGGGCCCCGCGCGGTGCAACGAGGACTCGTCCCCGCCGTAAGGAGCCGTATCCGGAACCTCTTCAAGACGACTCCGGATACATCACACGCCAGTTTCTAAGGTGCCATCGTTGGAACCTGGGACCCCACGCACCAGAAGTTGACGGACTAATAAGTCAAATCCCTTATGATCAGTCGCTTTATGTTTTTGCCATTGTTACTCTATTTTGCCCTCAAATCTCATTTATTACCCCTCTTCCCCTCTACAATACCCCTTAATCTCCCTCTGTGGGTAACACTCTGTTAATAAATTTGTTTACTCTTGTTCTGCCTCCTGTCCGTCACAGCATCCCGGTATGTGCTCCAACTTGGTGTCGTCGGCAGGATGCAGTCCAACAGCACGGAGGGGGCAGATCAAGCAGTTGGGGTGGGGCGAGGTCCAGCATATCCCTGGGAGCAATACTGAACAATCTCCCGAAATTCACTGGGAAAAATACTATGTTATAGAGCTGGACTGAGAGGATTAGAGGGATGATGAGGATGCACCCCATGACCCCTGCTTTAGAAGCGGAGGTTGCCATGATGGCTTTAGATGAAGAAGCCAGAGACTCTGTGATGCTGAGACCCTCCCGGGAACGCGACACATTAGGTGCTACAGATACTGGAGAAAACCCATGGATACCCCACGGATGTAGGGGAGTTGCGTATATGCGCTTATTCAGCCGGGTGCAAAAAGAGGGGGAGACAGTGACGCAGTACAGGAACGCTTTACAGGCAACCCACACTGCTATCGCTAGAAAGTACGGATCCTACAGACATAGTGTTGCGGGATCAGTTGGTGACAGGCTTACGAGACGAGCTACTCAAACAGGCCCTGCGAAAACGCTTGCGAGTAAACCCACGAATGACCTTTTTGAGATAGGCAGTAAAGAGTGCACGTGTGAACAAGAGCAGGGTGTGACAGTCCCGGCGGGGAAGGTCCAGAGCGAGGGAGGTATCGGTGACCATGGCCGCAGAACCCCGTTGGGTAGAGGAGCTGCGAAAAGGAATACAGGATTTACGGGAAGAGTTGGCGGATTCAAGGACGAGGCCGGCGTCAGCATCTCATCCTCCTGGGGGAAGAATGGGTCTTGAGCCTCGACAGGAGACAAGAATGTCCCGACGGGAAGAACTCCCTACGTGCTTCAACTGTGGAGAAATTGGACTTTTTGCCCGCACGTGTGCCCAACGGAGTAGGCCTCCTCAGCACCGTCCGTTAAACTAGGAGGCTCCGTAGCTGGGTGGCCAAGATCCCGTATAAAATCGCCTACAAGAGAGGAGTTGAGAATACTCATGCGGACGCGTTATCCCAAGTGACTCACGAGAAACCTGGGCCTAATCGAGTTGAAGAATTGGAGGCTGAGGAGGTCCCTGAGTTCCGGGATTCTGCCAGGATGGCAGCGACACAGGAGCAGGTGCAGGAAGCAACGCGTAAACAAATGTTGGGACAGTCTCGTGATGAGAGGGTCCGGATTCAGCAAGATGATGAACTTGCTCAACTTAGATAGTGGGTGGCGTCGAAGCAGCTACCTAGTTGTCAAGAGAGAAGCGCCCTGTCTCCAGAGACCCTAAAAATCCTTTGACAGTGGGAAAGATTGCAATTGTGGAATGGACTGTTGTATCGGAAGGTTCAACTTCCACCTGGCAGGCGCCGATTCCTGGGACGTTCCTGCCCAAGGTGGCTACCGAGGCACAAGAGAGAAGAGCTCATTTGGGATAGGAGAAAACCTTTCAGTGGATGCAGAAGCTGGTTTATCATCCCTAACTAAGAGCTGTAGTGGAAGACACTTGTCGGCTTTGTAGAAACTGCGAGCTGGCAAAACCCCCTGAGCAAAGAGCCCCCACCCAGACTATTGTGACCTCCGCTCCTTTAGAGGTATTGATGGTAGACTATTTGATGATAGGCCCGGCCCATAAAGGGTATCAGTATTGCTTGGTGATGACCGATCACTTCACGAAGTTTGCCGTTGCAACTCCAACCAGAGATTAAACTGTCAAATCCGCTGCGCACACCATCTGCAAGAATTTCATTCAGGTGTATGGTTGCCCGAAGAGAATACACTCTGATCAAGGCTCCTGCTTTATTTGGACGGGTCATGGATGAATTACATTTCCTGTATCGGATTGGAAAATCTTGGACCACATCTTACCATCCTCAAGGAAATGGATCTTGTGAACGGTTCAACCGTACTCTGATTCAAATGCTAAGGACAGTGGAGGAAGATAGGAAAGACCATTGGCCCGAATTTGTAGTTGAGTTAGTGTGGGTGTACAATAACAGAGTACATTGCACCACCGGTTACACTCCATATACCTTGCTGTTCGGCCATCAGGGAAGAGAGATCACTGAGCTGGAGCAGGACCCAGAGGAAGACTACCCACGGATTGGGGTGTCTACCTGAGTCGAGAACACCGTCATCGTCTGCAGACATTACATCGATTGGTGCAGACCAGGTTTAGGGAGCTGGAACATCCAGAGAAAACTCCCCAGCGTGGAACAGCTCTCCAGGATGGAGATCGTGTGTTGGTACGGGATAAACATCCTAAAGACAAGCTGGAGCAGCGGGGCAAGTTTACGAAGTTCAACCCGAGGAAGAAGAAAATGCCCCCACCCGAGTAGTTCACCAGGATATGCTGCCGCCCTGTTTATCAAGAGATCCTGATCAAATGAAAGAAGGGCAAGGAGATCCTGAGGCTCCCACTCCAGTTGTTGTGAAGAAGGCCCTGAATGACCTTCTACAGGCCTGAGAGGAGAGCTTGTACCGGACCTGCAGCAGCTGTGCCACTAGAAACGGATGAGTCCCTGCCCTCACCTGTGCAACCTGACTCTACTACACAGCATGGTTCAGTTACTTCTTCTGACTTACGGCGCTCAGAATGGGCGACGGCCGAATACCCCCTACCAGATACAATCAAGATCAATTTGTCTGGCACCAAATCGTACAAGGAATAGGAGAATGTCAACGCGTCCTGCAAGAAATCTCAAACGTGGAATAGCGAACAAAAGGAGAGGGGGGTGTAGGAAGATGCCCCGGAACGGAGGAACCTCTCTTGTGCCGGTTCCGGAACTGTCGGGGCTGTCACCATTGTTGTCTGGGGAAGCCTTTCAAACGTGGACCGACCTTTGCACCTGACAGAAGGGGGCCGGTCTGAGATATAGCGCAGGCACAGGAGAGGAGGACTCTTGGTGGGAAGACAGCACGCGCAGCAGGAAGAGTGGGGTGCTCCGTCCTCAGGGCTACGTGACGGTTCAGGCCCGCACTATAGACCCTCCTTGGCTGCATACAGTGACCGTGAGCTGAGACCTTCGTACCGCCCGCTGGCTCCGACACGCCGTGGTGCCAGACGCTCGGGCCGGTTATTGCTGCACGCCTACCGCCTGAGACTGACCGGGTGACTTGCACAGAGCTGCGCTCCAGTTCGCCTGCGACTTTCTGCCCTGCTGAGTTACGCTTGGGCAGTGATAGACTACTCTACATCCCAAAAGTGTCCAGAAATAGGTCCCCGTGCGGTGCAAGAAGGACTCGCCCCCGCCGTAAGGAGCCGCATCCGTCACCTCTTCAGGACGACTCCGGATACATCACGCGCCAGTTTCTAAGGCGCCATCGTTGGGACCTGGGACCCCACGCTCCAGAAGGAGACGGACTGATAAATCCCTTATGAACAGTCGCTTTATGGTTTTCCATTGTTCCTGTATTTCGCCCTCTCGTTTATTCCCCCTCCACCTCTACAATACCCCTTAATCTCCCTGCGCGGAGTCACACTCTGGTAATAAATGTGTCACCTCTTGTTCTGCCTCCTGCCGTCACCGCATCTCGGGATCTGTCACGCTGTCACCTGTCCCCATGTAGCGCACACGTTTATCAGCTTAAAGTGACACTTTTACCGTCAGTGACAATGAAAACCGTTAACGTTTCCGCTGTGCCGGACACAACGCAGCGTCAGCCGCCCTCAGGCTCTATTCACACTGTGCTGTCACCAAACGTCATTTGTCATCAGGACCTTCTGTCTGAAGCCCTAAAAATCGGATTCATCCCCAACTGTGAAGGGTTAATAAGGGGAGAGAGGCCTCTGTGCTGGGTCTGACCTCATTTCTGCTAGTGTCGCCTTTCTGAGGAGGCACAAAAGCAGGAAATGTCAACACCGGCAAATGGGAGGGGACAGAGCACAGAGTGACGACGCAGTAAAGGCTCCGGCCCAGAGACCTTCCTCCAGGACTTCCTCCGGAAGCTCCAGCAGAGCCCTGTGTGGCCTCCATGGAGAGAATCACTGAGCCGCTATGAGCGCCCCCTCTAGGTGTAAGAGGAATCTGTCACTGCTGCCCTCTACTGTCTGCTGCGGGAATGACAGCCCGAGAAAAGGCCATGTGACCAGCTGTGGCCAATCAGCGGCGAGACAGGGGACAGCTGTGAGAATCCGCTGGGATAGAAGGTAGAGGCCATGTGACCAGTTGCGGACAATCAGCATGGAGACAGGGGACCTCTGTGAGAATCCGCCGGGATAGAAGGTAGAGGCCAGTGTGGGGAGAGGGGTCAGTCAGGGGAGAGGCCAGTGTGGGGAGAGGGGTCAGTTAGGGGAGAGGGCAGTGTGGGGAGAGGGGTCAGTCAGGGGAGAGGCCAGTGTGGGGAGAGGGGTCAGTCAGGGGAGAGGCCAGTGTGGGGAGAGGGGTCAGTCAGGGGAGAGGCCAGTGTGGGGAGAGGGGTCAGTCAGGGGAGAGGCCAGTGTGGGGAGAGGGGTCAGTCAGGAGAGAGGGCAGTGTGGGGAGAGGGGTCAGTCAGGGGAGAGGGCAGTGAGGGGAGAGGGGTCAGTCAGGGGAGAGGCCAGTGTGGGGAGAGGGGTCAGTCAGGGGAGAGGCCAGTGTGGGGAGAGGGGTCAGTCAGGGGAGAGGGCAGTGTGGGGAGAGGGGTCAGTCAGGAGAGGGCAGTGTGGGGAGAGGGGTCAGTCAGGGGAGAGGGCAGTGTGGGGAGAGGGGGTCAGTCAGGACATGGCCGTGTGGGGAGAGGGGTCAGTCAGGGGAGAGGGCAGTGTGGGAGAGGGGGTCAGTCAGGAGAGGGCAGTGTGGGGAGAGGGGTCAGTCAGGAGAGGGCAGTGTGGGGAGAGGGGACAGTCAGGGGAGAGGGCAGTGTGGGGAGAGGGGACAGTCAGGGAGAGGGCAGTGTGGGGAGATGGGTCAGTCAGGGGAGAGGGCAGTGTGGGGAGAGGGCAGTGTGGGGAGAGGGCAGTGTGGGGAGAGGGGTCAGTCAGGAGAGGGCAGTGTGGGGAGAGGGGTCAGTCAGGAAAGGGGTCAGTCAGGGGAGAGGGGTCAGTCAGGGGAGAGGGCAGTGTGGGGAGAGGGGGTCAGTCAGGGGAGAGGGCAGTGTGGGGAGAGGGGTCAGTCAGGGGAGAGGACAGTGTGGGGAGAGGGGTCAGTCAGGGGAGACGGCAGTGTGGGGAGAGGGGTCAGTCAGGAGAGGGCAGTGTGGGAGAGGGGTCAGTCAGGGGAGAAGGGTAAGTCAGGGGAGAGGGCAGTGTGGGGAGAGGCGTCAGTCAGGGGAGAGGGCAGTGTGGGGAGAAGGGTCAGTCAGGGGAGAGGGCAGTGTGGGGAGAGGGGTCAGTCAGGGGAGAAGGCAGTGTGGGGAGAGGGGGGTTAGTCAGGGGAGAGGGCAGTGTGGGGAGAGGGGGTCAGTCAGGGAAGTGTGCGCCGGAAATCTCTTCCCCAGTCCCCTGCGCCCTATAGAATTCCTTCCTTCTCCCGGATGATCGGGGGCAGATGACAGGAAGTGGGGGAGGGGCTCTGACAACATGTGGGGCCGCGGAACGTCACTCACTACAGATCCCAGCATGCCCACACAGCCTGCACTCCTGGCCCTGGTGCTGTCAGGGCATGCTGGGAAGTGTAGTCCCTCGGCAGCTGCCGGTATACAGAGCCCTTAACCCACATGCTGCAGGGCCCCGGAGGCGCCTCTTACCTGGGGCCACTGGCCCTCGCCGGCCGGGAAATGCTAGATTGAGTCTAGACTGTATGTGTCACTGAGGACTGTGACCTCTGATTTCCCTCCTGCAGCTACGGACGCCGGCATCAGACTGCAGAGACCAATGTCTAAGGTAAATGCTAGACTGTATGGGCTCCTGCCCGGTGTGACGTCATTTCGGTCACGTGTTATGGGCGTGTTCTGAGGAGGCGTGTTCTAGTTTAGCAAGGCACGAAGCAGCACGCCAGGACGCCATTACACGCCATGGCTCATAGAGGTTAGTAGGTGCTGCCCTGTGGTGGCATTTTGGGGGTGAGGGTTCCGGGGGGGGGGTCCGGAATTTAGGGTTCAGGGTTTGTATTAGAGTATGTATTAGCGTGCGACCCTCCTGTGGTGGAAGTTGGGGGTAATGACCCGAAGTAGCACGCCAGTACCAGAGGGCTTTGGGGGGACCTCGGTGGTGGGACTTGGGGGTGACTTGCATGTGGTTGGGAACCTGCTGCTGGGGGGACCCCTCAGGTGGGGTTTGGGTGGGTGAACTGAGTGGGGGGTAACCTGCTGCTGGCTGTGGTAGGATTTGAGGGTGATCTGCTGCTTATGGGTGCAGACCCCTTTTAATGGGGGGTGACCTACTTGTGGTGGGATTTGGGGGTGCGACCTGCATTAGGCTATTTGTGGGAGTCCTGTGGTGGGTTTTGGGGTGGGATTTTGGTGGGCCACCTGCTGCTGACTATTGGTGTAACCTCTGTGGTGTGATCTGCTTATGGGGGACACCTTTTAGTGGTGGGTGACCTGCTGCTGGTTATTGGGGGACACCTGTGATGGGAATTGTGGGTGACCTGCTTGTAGTGGGGTTTGGGGGGGCCACCTGCTGTTGGCTATTGGTAGGACCTCTGTGGTGTGATTTGTGTGTGACCTGCTCACGGGGGACCTTTTTTAGTGGGGGGCGACATGCTTGTGGTGGGGTTTGGGGGCGATCTGGCTATTAAGGGACCCCTGTGGTGGGATTTGTGGGTGACTTGCACAGGTGGGACCCCTTTTAGTGGTGGGTGACCTGCTTGTGGTGGGTTTTTGGGGCGCAACCTGCTGCTAGCTATTGGGGGGAACCCCTGTGGTAGGATTTGAGGGTGACCTGTTGTGTGTGGGTGGGTACCCCTTTTATTGGCTATTGGGGGGACCCCTGTGGTGTGATTTGTGGGTGAACTGCTCAGGTGGGACCCCTTTTAGTGGTGGGTGACCTGCTTGGGGTTGGTTTTTGGGGTGCAACCTGCTGCTGGCTATTGGGGGGACCCCTGTGGTAGGATTTGAGGGCGACCTGCTTGTGGAGTGTGAGGGTGACCTGCTGCAGGCTTTTGGGAGGGGGGGGAGGTTGGGGAACCCTGTGGTGGGGTGTTTTGATGACCTGCTCAGGTTGGACCCCTTTTAGTGGGGGGTGACCTGCTTGTGGGGTTTGGAGGGGTGACCTGCTGCTGGCTATTTGGGGTACCCCTGTGGTAGGGTTTGAGTGACCTGCTGCTTATGGGTTGGGACCCCTTTTAATGGGGGGGCACCTTCTGCTGGCTATTGGGCGGACCCATGTGGTAGGGTTTGATCGTCGCCTTCTGCTTATGGGTGGGGACCCCTTTTTATGGTGGGTGACCTGCTTTTGGTATCTGGGGGGCACCTGCTGCTCGTTAATGGGGGGGACCACTCTGGTAGGATTTGAGGGCGACCTGCTTGGGTTTGAGGGTGACCTGCTTTTGGGAGGGGGGGAGGTTGGGTAACTGTGGTGGGGTTTTTTGGTGATCTGCTCAGGTGGGACCCCTTTTTGTGGGGGGCGACCTGCTTGTGGTGTTTGGAGGGGTGACCTGCTGCTGGTTATTGGGGGGACCCCTGTGGTAGGATTTGAGGGCAACCTGCTTGTGGGGTTTGTGGTGGATGACCTGCTGCTGGCTATTGGGGGTGGGGGGAACCCTGTGGTGGGGTTTGGGAGGTGACCTGCTTGTGGTGGGATTTGGGTGGGCCACCTGCTGTTGGCTTTTGAGGGGACCCTTTTTAGTAGGGGGCGACCTGCTGCTGGTTATTGTGGTGACCCCTGTGGTGTGATTTGAGGGTGACCTGCTTTTGGGGTGAACTGCTGCTCATGGCGTTGACCCCTTTTAGTGTGTTCTAGAGGAATGATGTGCACACTGTATGTCTGGGAAGTGGTGCAGGCTGAACAATTAATCCAGTAGAGTAGACAAACAGCCGCACTCGATATTGGATGCAAAAGGCAATAATTCATTTATTTAAGTGTATGAACAACACCAGGTATATTAAATGCGTGGCATGCAAAAATTAACGGACACCAATATTAAGGTTGACGTTTCGACCAAGGAAGGTCTTTTTCAAAACCTCTCTTATTATGGAAGAGTGAAAGTGCAGAGGGCAAGTCCCGTGTGTAAGGAAAGGGACGTCGCCATTTTGTATAGGGCCTATACCAGCCTCCATTTTGTCAGTTCACAGAGCCACAAACTTCTAACTACACAGGGCCTATTAACATATCCAGTACGACTGGTTTTGGTGTCCACTATGAATCTAGAGGGCTTTAACATGCTAATTAGTTCAGGTCAGTGTCTGAATAAGATGGTCAGTCGTATGGTAAATAGCTCAAGCAAGCTATTGTTTCCTGCTCCATATGAATTGCAGGCCAGTTAATATGCGTGCTTCAAAGCAAAGGGGAAGGGCCTAGCAGGCTTAAGAACTGTAGCCCAGAACAGTCTAGTGTCATTCCATTTTACACTCAGAAGCCAAGAAGATGGTCTAGTAAAGGACCAAAAGAAAACGGATTTGTCTTGCCAAGGGTGCAGCAACATATGCTTTGGGGACTATCCAGCAACTGAAGACTGTTACCTGGGGATGGCAAAGCCCCTGCCTACCCATGACCATACTACCCGGTAATATTGATCTATAGCTTATACCTTTAAGCCTTGCACATTATCGTTGTATTTTTATTCTGACTGCAAATACATTGTAATTACGTTGTATAGCTTTACTGTATATTTCTGTAATTTTCTAGTGCGCCCTTAAGGCGATTAAACCATAAAATTAATCTTGGGCTGATGCTTTTACTCTGATCACGAATCTTAGAATACCCAGTGGGTAACAGGACAACCTCCCCGACAGGCCATTTGCTCTAGGTGCAGTTCCCTTACTGACCTGAGAGACAAAGGGGCGCTGGAGAGTTGTACCTGTGGAGTTACGTCCCATTGGTGACGTGGGAGGAAGGGGGTCGTCCCTCACATTTGGTAGCGGCGGTGGGATCAGAAGCTGTGATACCCGGGCTACCGTGTGGCGGTCGGCTTAGTTCTTCACACCGTGCTTACTAAAGATTGCTGATTGTGGTCTGTCCGTCAGAGAGGTTTTGAAAAAGACCTTCCTTGGTCGAAACGTCAACCTTAATATTGGTGTCCGTTAATTTTTGCATGCCACGAATTTAATATACCTGGTGTTGTTCATACACTTAAATAAATGAATTATTGCCTTTTGCATCCAATATCGAGTGCGGCTGTTTGTCTACTCTACCTTTTTAGTGTGTGGCAACCTTCTGCTGGCTATTGGACCACTATGGTGGGATTTCAGGGGGACCTGGTGTGGGCTGCAGGGGCATCACATTGTTTTTAGGATTTTGGGGGGTGACATGGTGCTGGCTAAGGGGAACCACTGTGGGGTTGGTGGTTCGACCTTGTGTTGACTGCGTATGGACCACCCTGCTTGGTGTGGTTTGGGGGGTGAACCCTGTGCTGGCTGTGAGGGTACCCCATGTAGGTGGATTTTGGGGGTGAACCCTGTGCTGGCTGTGAGGGTCTTCCAGCTTTCTAGACTTAGAATTTCTTAATTGTTTATTTGAAACAAAACAACGTATGTTGGAGTATAAGCTGAGTTTTTCAGCAAATTTTTATTTTTTTGCATGAAAGTGCCCCTCTTGGCTTAGACTCCAGTAACCCCCACCATTCTGTTTTCCCCTCTCCCCTGATGTCTCTCTTCCCTGTTTTTTTTTCTTTTTTTTTTTTTTACCTCATCCTTCACAGCAGCGGCAGAGCAGTGCAATCCTGGCATCTATTGAGTCCCGGAGGTAGCTGCGTGCCAGTGACATATGGAGCAAGCAGTAGCCGTACGTCAGGTGGAGGTTGCGGGCGGACTGGGTTTTCAGTGCTGCACGCTTTAGTGTGTGCAGCGAAAATACATGCCATCCACAACCTCCACTTACCGGATGGCTAATGCTTGCCTACACGACTGCTACTGCTGCTTCATATCTTACCGGCATGCCCATACCTCCGGGACGTCATACATGACAGGATGGCGCTGCTGTGAAGAAGTGGGTGAGAAGCACCCCCTTGGGAGACTCGTGGACCTACGGGGAGAGAGTAGACTTGCGGACCCAGTAGCTGCTGTATCCCCGCCGGCGTATACTTGTGTCAATAAGTTTTCCTGATTATTTGAGGTACAATTAGGTATCTTGGCTAATACCAGAGTATATACTGTGTGTGGATATATAGCTCTGGGAAAAATTAAGACATCACTGCACAGTTTTTTAAAAATCAGCTTCTCTACATGTCTGACAGCCATTCCATTCCAGTGTCAGTTGAATTACAACCAGAGTACACCTCATTCTACTTAATGTGCTTCTGATTAGGTGATCTCCTGAAACAAATCTTATTTCTTTATCGCTTCATTGGGGGACACAGTTACTATGGGTGTATGATGCTGTCACTAGGAGGCTGACACTATGCAAATAAGGCAAAAGCTGACTCCTCACCAGCAGTATACACCCACCGACAGGCACAAAGCAACTCAGTTTTTTGCTTAGTGTCTGTAGGAGGCGGACCTGGATCTAACACCAGATCCCCAGTCTTTTTTTCCCTTACAGGTTTTGTGTTCTGTTAACATTTTCCCTTTGTTTTCCAGGCTGGCGTCTGTGGTGATGATCTGCCACCGGAGAGGTAGGAATGATCTTCCGTGTAGGATGGAGGAGGCCAGCGTCCACCAAGTGAGGGACTGTTTCACTTTGGGCGGAAGGGACACTGGGCGGTCTAGGGACACTGGCTTCTTGTGTGGAACTACGCGTATGGTACTGCCTCCATGGAGGTGACCATCTTCCCCAGGACTCTGAGACCGAAACGTAGGGGAAGAGGGGCTGGTCGCTTTAGGGCTTTGATCCCCTGTCTGAGAGAGTAGTAGTTCTCGGGGGGAAGACTCGAGCCCGAATGGTGTCGAGTTCCATGCCCAGAAAGAGAAGGCGTTGGGTTGGTATCAGGGTAGATTTCTCCCGGTTGATGAGCCACCCGAGGCAGGATAAGGTGCTCAGGGTGATCTGGAGGCTTTGGTTGCAGTCCTGGCATTACGGACCTTTGACTAGGAGATCGTCGAGGTAGGGGATTATGAGGATCCCCTTTGATCGAAGGATGGCCATAATCGCTGCCATGACCTTTGTGAAGACTCTGGGGGCGGAGGCCAGGCCAAACGGGAGAGCTGTGAACTGGTAATGGTGTTCCTGCACCGCAAAGCGGAGGTACTTTTGGTGTTTGATGCAGACAGGAATGTGTAGGTAAGCATCCTGTATGTCTACGGAGCAAAGAAATTCCCCCGGCTCCATGGAGGTGATTACCAAGCGCAAGGACTCCATTTTGAAGTGGCGGATCCAAAGATGGCGGTTAAGCCATTTGAGGTCTAGGATCGGGCCAAGGGAGCCGTCCTTTTTCAGGACTACGAAGAGGTTTGAGTAGAACCCGGAGAACCGTTCGTGCAGCGTAACGGGGACGATCACTTCTGCTTCTAGCAGGGAGGCGACTGCGCAGAGCAACCCTGGGAGATGTGAGGGCTGCTTTGGTGGGTGAGAGGCGAAGAAGCGTCTCTGGGCGGGAAGAAAACTCTATTTTGTATCCGGACGTGATGATCTTCCTTACCCAGGCGTCGTCGACGACTGACAGCCAGGTTTCCTTGAACAAAAGGAGTCTCCCCCCCACCCCCACCCCACCCTGGAAAGGTTCCCAGGTGGGGTTGACCCATCATTTAGGGGGAAATCTAGGATTCCTGTTACTGGTTGACTTAGGGGGGCGGCTCTTGTTTCTCCAGTGGGGGGTAGACTTGAAGGTAGGTTTCCTTCTGTCTCCATGGGAAGGAGGTCGTTCCTGTTGAGTGGAGCCGCCTGAGGCGGTGAACGGATGGACGGGGCAAAAGGGCTGTTGTAGGGCCATTTTGGTCTGTATTGGGGCAGAGAGTTACCCTTGCCCTCCGTGGCGTCAGAGATGATCTGGTCCAGTTTGGACCCAAAGAGCATAGAACCCTGGAAGGGGAGGCTAGTTAAGGACTTATTTGAAGCAGGGGCCGCGTTCCACACCTTTAGCCAAAGGACCTGGCGAATTGCGAGGATGTTGCTGTTTGCCCTTGCGGAGCAGGCGGCGGCATCCAAGGAGGCGTTAACCCCTTACTGCCATCGGACGTACTATCCCGTCCATGGTACCTGGGCCCGTATGACCATGGACGGGATAGTACGTCTCGTGCGATCAGACACGCTCCCGGGGGAGCGCAGCCGATCGCTGCCGGGTGTCAGCTGATTATCACAGCTGACACCCATGACTGTGTATTCACAAAAAATGCCCACAAAGTATAGACTCTATACCACATAATACATAATTAACACTTTAGTGGTGATCAAATGATGGAAAGACCCCACAGAATGGTATAGAAAAATACAAAATATTTTATTAACATTAATGATGGTACACCATAACAACTATGGATAATAAAAGGTACAAGGCACAACATAAAATTAATAGAGGTACATTAAACCATAGTGGAACAGATATTGCCACAGCAGAGACAAGCTTATGCTCCAGCCTTATTTCGTATACTCAAAAAATTGAGCCCATACAAGCGTATATAGTAGATCTATAATAACTAAACAGTTAAACTACCCATGCCATGCTCAACCATTGAACAAGGATAGAACCATTAACGTGATATTATTTAATTATATGTATAACTATATCCCCAATACGCTTAATGAATACCTCAAGAGCAACAATTTCGCTGGGAAAAATATCAGGGTGGTCAATTCAACCTACCGCTCGCTCTGCTGGGAAACCACCAGTAGTGAGCCAGCTAGACTGTATGGGCTGCAGCCAGGCACCTGGTAGGAACACATATATTCTGCTGGCTTTAATAATTTATACCTTGAAGGAGCCCATACAGTCTAGTGTCATGTATGTGCTGCAGTCAGGGCCAGGCAGCAGCCCAGAAAGTCTGCTATCTTGAAGAATATATACCTGGAAGGAGCCCATACAGTCTAGGCTCAACCGTATGAGGAGAGGGGTCAGTCAGGGGAGAAAGGTCAGTCAGGGGTGAGAGGGCAGTGTGGGGAGAGGGGGTCGAGTCAGGGGTGAGAGGGCAGTGTGGGGAGAGGGGTCAGTCAGGGAGAGCAGTGGGAAGGGAGAGGGCAGTGTGGGGAGGGGGTCAGTCAGGGAAGAGAGGGCAGTGTGGGGAGAGGGGTCAGTCAGGGGGAGGGCAGTGTGGGGGGAGGGGTCAGTCAGGGCAGTGTGCGCCGGAAATCTCTTCCCCCAGTCCCCTGCGCCCTATAGAATTCCTTCCTTCTCCCGGATGATCGGTGGGGAGGGGCTCTGACAACATGTGGGGCCGCGGAACGTCTCTCACTACAGATCCCAGCAGGCCCACACAGCCTGCACTCCTGGTCCGGTGCTGCAGGACATGCTGGGAAGTGTAGTTCCTCGCAGCTGCCGGTATACAGAGCCCTTATCCCACGTGCTGCAGGGCCCCGGAGGCGCCTCTTACCTGGGCCACTGGTCCTCGCCGGCAGGGAAAGGTAGAGGCTAAAGGCCCTCTGTGACGTCACGCCCATGTGACCAGAAGGGGCGGCGCCTCTCCCTCCATAGAGCAGACAGGAAGCAGTGGAGGTGATGGCGGGATGTGGAGTATTGGGGGTCGGTTGAGCCCAGTTACCGCCATATGTGCAGTGCGGCTCTGCGGGTGGAGGTGAGTGCTCAGTGCTGCAGGTTCCTGTTATTCTTACTCACGATTCCCGCTGTTCACACTCGTCCGTTCTTCATACACAAACACTCGGTTTTCCTCTGTGTGATGTTCCGCTTTCTATCTGTATCCGGGAGTTTGTCACATGGGATAACGCTGTTCTCCGGCTGCTACGGGGTTAATCCTCCCGGGACCTGCGGCCTCAGTCACACCGGCGTCCATGCACCGCGGACAGCGCCCCCAATAGGACACACGCGGCTCCGCTCCGTACATGAATCCCCCCAATAGGACGCACGAGGCTCCGCTCCGTACATGAATCCCCCAATAGGACACACGAGGCTCCGCTCCGTACATGACTCACCCCCCAATAGGACGCACGCGGCTCCGCTCCGTACATGAATCCCCCAATAGGACGCACGCGGCTCCGCTCCGTACATGAATCCCCCAATAGGAAGCACACGCGGCTCCGCTCCGTACATGGATCCCCCAATAGGACGCACGCGGCTCCGCTCCGTACATGAATCCCCCCAATAGGACGCACGCGGCTCCGCTCCGTACATGAATCCCCCCAATAGGACGCACGCGGCTCCGCTCCGTACATGAATCCCCCCAATAGGACGCACGCGGCTCCGCTCCGTACATGAATCCCCCCAATAGGAAGCACGCTGCTCCGCTCCGTACATGAATCCCCCAATAGGACGCATGCGGCTCCGCTCCGTACATGAATCCCCCCAATAGGACGCACGCGGCTCCGCTCCGTACATGAGTCCCCCCAATAGGACGCATGCTGCTCCGCTCCGTACATGAATCCCCCAATAGGACGCACGCGGCTCCGCTCCGTACATGAATCCCCCCAATAGGACGCACGCGGCTCCGCTCCGTACATGAATCCCCCAATAGGACGCACGCGGCTCCGCTCCGTACATGAATCCCCCCAATAGGACACACGGCTCCGCTCCGTACATGAATCCCCAATAGGACGCACACGGCTCCGCTCCGTACATGAATCCCCCCCCAATAGGACGCACGCGGCTCCGCTCCGTACATGAATCCCCCAATAAGACGCACGCGGCTCCGCTCCGTACATGAATCCCCCAATAAGACGCACGCGGCTCCGCTCCGTACATGAATCCCCCCAATAGGACGCACGCTGCTCCGCTCCGTACATGAATCATCCCCAATAGGACACACGCGGCTCCTCTCCGTACATGAATCCCCTCCAATAGGACACACGCGGCTCCTCTCCGTACATGAATCCCCCCCAATAGGACACACGCGGCTCCGCTCCGTACATGAATCCCCCAATAGGATACACGCGGCTCCGTTCCGTACATGAATCCCCCAATAGGAGACACGAGGCTCCGCTCCGTACATGAATCCACCCAATAGGATACACGCGGCTCCGTTCCTTACATGAATCCCCCCAATAGGACACACGCGGCTCCGCTCCGTACATGAATCCCCCCAATAGGAAACACGCGGCTCCGCTCCGTACACGGATCGTCCCCAATAGGACACACACGGCTCCGCTCGTACACGAATCCCCCCAATAGGACACGCGTCTCCGCACACCTCGTACACACGCGTCTCCGCACACCTCGTACACACGCGTCTCCGCACACCTCGTACACACGCGTCTCCGCACACCTCGTACACACGCGTCTCCGCACACCTCGTACACACGCGTCTCCGCACACCTCGTACACACGCGTCTCCGCACACCTCGTACACACGCGTCTCCGCACACCTCGTACACACGCGTCTCCGCACACCTCGTACACACGCGTCTCCGCACACCTCGTACACACGCGTCTCCGCACACCTCGTACACACGCGTCTCCGCACACCTCGTACACACGCGTCTCCGCACACCTCGTACACACGCGTCTCCGCACACCTCGTACACCGCGTCTCGCCACCGTCACACCGTCTCCGCACACCTGTACACACGCGTCTCCGCACACCTCGTACACACGCGTCTCCGCACACCTCGTACACACGCGTCTCCCCCCGCACACCCTCGACACCTCACGCGTCTCCGCACACCTCGTACACACGCGTCTCCGCACACCTCGTACACACGCGTCTCCGCACACCTACGTACACACGCGTCTCCGCACACCTCGTACACACGCGTCTCCGCACACCTCGTACACACGCGTCTCCGCACACCTCGTACACACGCGTCTCCGCACACCTCGTACACACGCGCTCCGCACACCTCGTACACGCGTCTCCGCACACCTCGTACACACGCGTCTCCGCACACCTCGTACACACGCGTCTCCGCACACCTCGTACACACGCGTCTCCGCACACCTCGTACACACGCGTCTCCGCACACCTCGTACACACGCGTCTCCGCACACCTCGTACACACGCGTCTCCGCACACCTCGTACACACGCGTCTCCGCACACCTCGTACACACGCGTCTCCGCACACCTCGTACACACGCGTCTCCGCACACCTCGTACACACGCGTCTCCGACACTCGTAACAGCGTTCCGCACCCTCGTACACACGCGTCTCCGCACACCTCGTACACACGCGTCTCCGCACACCTCGTACACAGCGTCTCCGCACACCTCGTACACACGCGTCTCCGCACACCTCGTACACACGCGTCTCCGCTCACCTCGTACACACGCGTCTCCGCTCACCTCGTACACACGCGTCTCCGCACACCTCGTACACACGCGTCTCCGCTCACCCGTAACACCGACCTCGTACACACGCGTCTCCGCTCACCTCGTAGACACGCGTCTCCGCTCACCTCGTAGACACGCGTCTCCGCTCACCTCGTAGACACGCGTCTCCGCTCACCTCGTAACACGCGTCTCCGCTGCACCTCGTACAGACACGCGTCTCCGCTCACCTCGTAGACACGCGTCTCCGCTCACCTCGTAGACACGCGTCTCCGCTCACCTCGTAGACACGCGTCTCCGCTCACCTCGTAGACACGCGTCTCCGCTCACCTCGTAGACACGCGTCTCCGCTCACCTCGTAGACACGCGTCTCCGCCACCTCGTAGACACGCGTCTCCGCTCACCTCGTAGACACGCGTCTCCGCTCACCTCGTAGACACGCGTCTCCGCTCACCTCGTAGACAGCGTCTCCGCACTACACCCCTCGTAGACACGCGTCTCCGCACACCTCGTAGACACGCGTCTCCGCACACCTCGTAGACACGCGTCTCCGCACACCTCGTAGACACGCGTCTCCGCACACCTCGTAGACACGCGTCTCCGCACACCTCGTAGACACGCGTCTCCGCACACCTCGTAGACACGCGTTCTCCGCACACCTCGTAGACACGCGTCTCCGCCACACCTCGTAGACACGCGTCTCCGCACACCTCGTAGACACGCGTCTCCGCACACCTCGTAGACACGCCGGTCTACCGCCACACCTCGTAGACACGCGTCTCCGCACACCTCGTAGACACGCGTCTCCGCACACCTCGTAGACACGCGTCTCCGCACACCTCGTAGACACGCGTCTCCGCACACCTCGTAGACACGCGTCTCCGCACACCTCGTAGACACGCGCTCCGCACACCTCGTAGACACGCGTCTCCGCACACCTCGTAGACACGCGTCTCCGCACACCTCGTAGACACGCGTCTCCGCACACCTCGTAGACACGCGTCTCCGCACACCTCGTAGACACGCGTCTCCGCACACCTCGTAGACACGCGTCTCCGCACACCTCGTAGACACGCGTCTCCGCACACCTCGTAGACACGCGTCTCCGCACACCTCGTAGACACGCGTCTCCGCACACCTCGTAGACACGCGTCTCCGCACACCTCGTAGACACGCGTCTCCGCACACCTCGTAGACACGCGTCTCCGCACACCTCGTAGACACGCGTCTCCGCACACCTCGTAGACACGCGTCTCCGCACACCTCGTAGACACGCGTCTCCGCACACCTCGTAGACACGCGTCTCCGCACACCTCGTAGACACGCGTCTCCGCACACCTCGTAGACACGCGTCTCCGCACACCTCGTAGACACGCGTCTCCGCACACCTCGTAGACACGCGTCTCCGCACACCTCGTAGACACGCGTCTCCGCACACCTCGTAGACACGCGTCTCCGCACACCTCGTAGACACGCGTCTCCGCACACCTCGTAGACACGCGTCTCCGCACACCTCGTAGACACGCGTCTCCGCACACCTCGTAGACACGCGTCTCCGCACACCTCGTAGACACGCGTCTCCGCACACCTCGTAGACACGCGTCTCCGCACACCTCAATTATTTTCTATGTGGAGTGCGGCTCTGCGGGTGGAGGTCGGTGCCGGAGGCTCCGTTGTTCTCTATGTGGAGTGATGCTCTGCGGGTGGAGGTCGGTGCCGGAGGCTCCTTCGTTCTCTATGTGGAGGTCGGTGCCGGAGGCTCCATTATTCTCTATGTGGAGTGTGGCTCTGCGGGGGAGGTAGGTGCCGGAGGCTCCATTATTCTCTCTGTGGAGTGCGGCTCTGCGGGTGGAGGTTGGTGCCGGAGGCTCCATTATTCTCTATGTGGAGTGTGGGTGGAGGTCGGTGCTGGAGGCTCCATTATTCTCTATGTGGAGTGCGGCTCTGCGGTGGAGGTCGGTGCCGGAGGCTCCGTTGTTCTCTATGTGGAGTGCGGGTGGAGGTCGGTGCCGGAGGCTCCGTCGTTCTCTATGTGGAGTGCGGGTGGATGGTCGGTGCCGGAGGCTCCGTTGTTCTCTATGTGGAGTGCGGGTGGAGGTCGGTGCCGGAGGCTCCGTCGTTCTCTATGTGGAGTGCGGGTGGAGGTCGGTGCTGGAGGCTCCATCATTCTCTCTGTGGAGTGCGGGTGGAGGTCGGTGCCGGAGGCTCCATTATTCTCTCTCTGGAGTGCGGGTGGAGGTCGGTGCCGGAGGCTCCATCGTTCTCTATGTGGAGTGCGGGTGGAGGTCGGTGCTGGAGGCTCCGTTGTTCTCTATGTGGAGTACGGGTGGAGGGATGTGGAGATTCCCCATTACTGGCGCATTAAGGCCAGAGTCACACACAACCACAAAAAATCGGTCCGTTTTAGACGGTCGACAATCGGATCAAAATAAAAACATCACACATCCTTCTGGCATCCGATTTTCCTTCAAAGATGCGATTTAGTCGCATGTGTGTGTACCTTGTAACATCCGATTTTCATCCGACTTGCAATATTTTCTCGCAGGCTTGCAAAAATTACATATAATGGATCCAAAAGAATAGTATTTAAATGCCAAAAGAAAGAATAGATATATACACATAGAACACATATATATATATATATGTCATTGTGACATATATATATACATAATTTATAATTCTTACACTTCTACATACTGTTATAGCCGCTAATTCAATTGCCGGCTTTAGTGAAATCACAGAAGCCGACATGAAAATGATACATTGTTTCCACACATTTAACCATGTAATTTCATGTATTTTATATATGTTTGAAACATACAATTACATGAGTATATGTGTGCTAAATTTCAGACATGTAGGGGTTAATTAAAGGTGTAAATTCGTTGAAAAAAAATGCGTGGGCTCCCGCTGTATTTTCTCCACCAGACAGACAAAGCAAAGCGAGTGGGGGCAGATAATAATAGCCTAGGGAGGGTACATTTTTTTGTGCCCCCCCTGGCTACTAACATCTGCCCCCAGACACCCCAGAAAGGGCAAATCTATAATTAGATTTGCCCTTTCTGGCACTTTGCCCGTCTATTCCCATTGCCCTGTAGCGGTGGCGAATGGGTTAATCTCACCTTACTGTCACCTTAGTATTGAAAGGTGACCTTAAGGCAGGTTAATAATTGATAGCTGTCAATTAGACAACTATCAATTATTAATCCTATTGTATGAAAGAAAAATCAAACACACACAGTTTAATAAAAAATAAGTTTAATTAAATAATCACACAGTTTTTGACCATATTTTATTTTCCTGCTAAAACCATTTCCTGTAATAAAAATAAAATAAAAAAGCAAAATGATTCTTACCAATCCGATGTAAAGTCAGGTCCCACGGTGTAATCCATCAGAAAGGGTTAACAGGTTACAGGTCGCAGAGAGCTAATAATGCTGTCTCAGACCTGTATTCCCCTGAATGAATAAGTTCCTCTCCCAGCGAAAGTAGAGGAATAGATTCATGAATGGAGCTTAATTGATTTATTGCCAATTTAACTGTAGTGACCTGACCTAAAGGGAAAGTGGACACAATCAATTAAGCTTCATTCATGAAACACATCCTCTCCTGTCGCCAGGAGAGGAACTTATTCATTCATGAGCTTTGAGCTGAGCATGCAGGATTACTTGCACTGCTTGGCTCAAAGCTAGTTAACCCTTTGTGAAGGATTACAGCGTGGGATGTGACAGATCGGCGGAATAGGTAAGAATAATGTTTTTTTATTTTTTTTTCTTTATTTTAGGAGATCAATGGCTTCGCACGGATTAAGTGTAAAATAAAATATGGTCAAAAAAATGTGTTTTTATTTCATTAAAATTATTTATTCTTAAAGTGTGTGTGTGTTTTTTATTTACTTCAATAGGATTAATAATTGATAGTTGTCTAATTGACAGCTCTCAATTATTAACCTGCCTTAAGGTCACCTTTCAATACTAAGGGACAGTAAGGTGAGATTAACCCATTCGCCACCGCTACAGGGCAATGGGAATAGACGGGCAAAATGCCAGAAAGGGCGAATCTAATTATAGATTTGCCCTTTCTGGGGTGTCTGGGGGCAGATGTTAGTAGCCAGGGGGGGCACAAAAATATGTACCCTCCCTAGGCTATTATTATCTGCCCCCACTCGCTTTGCTTTGTCTGTCTGGTGGAGAAAATACAGCGGGAGCCCACACATTTTTTTTCAACGAAATTACACCTTTAATTAACCCTACATGTCTGAAATTTTGCACAAATACACTCATGTAATTGTATGTTTCAAACATTTTATAAAATACATGAAATTACATGGTTAAATGTGTGGAAACAATGTATCATTTCATGTCGGCTTCTGTGATTTCACAAAACCCGACAATTGAATTAGCGGCTATTACAGTATGTAGAAGTCTGGGAACTATAAATATATGTATATGTACATGTCACAATGACATGTATATATTATATATATATATGTGTGTTCTATGTGTATATATCTATTCTTTCTAGTCTTTATTAAAGCTGTCAGTGTGATTTTACAGTATAGGCAGGGATGAATTGCCGGCTTTTCTAAAGGACACCGATGCGATTTCATCGCAAGTCACACAGTGTGGTCCGTTTGTAATCCGATTTTTCACCGCTCCCATAGACTTGCATTGGCGATTGTCGGACCGACAATCGGTGACAATCGCAGCATGCTGCGATTGTACACGGACGTTTAAAACGGACCACAAAAAATCTGATACTGGGAGCTGCTCCATAGATTAACATAGGTCCGACTGCAATGCGATATTTCTCGCATTGCAGTCGTCCGATTTTGTCGCCAGTGTGACGCCGGCCTAATACTAGGAATCTATTACACAGGGGATATCGCAGCCAATTCCCACAAGAAGAATCCTGGAAACACAGAATTAGAAATGATTCTTTCTCCGCAGTTTCTATAGGACTTCATACATTCCTGATTCCGGAGAGTAATAGAAATACGGCAGAAAACAGAGAAGAAAGTTCAGAGAAGAAGCTTCTAGAAAGACATTGAATTTATAGACTACATTTAACCCTTTGGGAGACAGTGATTCCAGCACTTTACCCAGTAAATCCCCCCAGGACTGCAGCAGGTGAAGACCCCGATATCCACAGGTGTCCCTTCTAATTGGGGGAACTGTCACTCTAATAATCCTCGCACAGTTCTGACAAACACGGAGAAGTGTCCCTTTATGGAGGTGACAGAAAGTCTGTTTATTCCCTTTATCTTCATAGTATCAGCTCTAATCCAATGGTGAGAGAGCGATTTACCCGAAGAGCCGCAGATTTTTGGGGTCGTTATACAATGTGATATTTAGGGGGTTTTGTGTTGTCTCCTTATAAGAATCACAATGGTTTTGTTCCGTTTGCCGCCGATAGATACAAACGACCCAACTATGAAAGACGGGAACAAAGGAAGCATGTATTACTCTCATAGTACTGGGCCCCTTTTGTGGCCCCCACACAGTATTTTGTACCCCCAGTGCTGCCATCCTCCACACATTATGATAGTACAAGATGTCCCACACAATATGCTTTCACCCACTAGAGAATAAATCCTCACTTATCCCATCTTTCATTCTGTACAGCCACTTTTTTTGGTTCCCCGACAGTGTCATTTTCTCACAGTACCTCCATACAAAATGTTATTTTATTTTTGGATTGTTCATATAATATTTAGAAACCTAAATGAAAATGCTAAAAAAAATCATATCCAGAGAAAACAAAATCACTGTACATGGAGAATTTGGCCTCATAGATTCCTGTCTTGTGTTCTTACAAAAAAATCTTTTCTAAAAGCCTCAAACTTCTGTGTGTGAATCAAGCTGAGATCTCACGTGATAGAAGATTACAGTGCGGGGAAGACGGGAAACATTATATAGACGCCGGCGGTGATGGAGTCAGGACCGACTCTGACAAATATGTCTCTAGAGCCGCAGTAGAAGCTGAAGATGTCGTCCTCATCATGAAGTAGTTATTCCTCATGTCACGTGTAATGAATATCTCCTGCAGTATTACTAATGCCGATTCCAGGGTCGGTAATGAGAGGAGAATTAGCGTTATGGAAGATGAGTCTATGAGGAACGTATTCAGCTGCCAACTTTGAGGAAGAAACTGCTTGTTGTCTGTGGCCTAAATATATAGGTTTTATTAGTAGATGGAGATGGGGAGACACCTGGATGTTCAGGTTCGGCCCAACAGTTACAAAATGTTTGGGTCAGGGTACCAGAAACAGTACCCGGACCCCATTCACTTGAATGAAAGGCCAGAAACATCCAGTATTTGCTGTCATGTGCATGACAGCACGGCAAAACACCGCTTCTGATTGGCAGTAAAATCATCCCCGCTGGTCACAGACCCGCAGTTCCCACCCTGTCAAAAGACAGCGGAAGCGCTCAGCTGTGATCAGAGGTATAAAGCTTACCTCCGGTCACTGGTGTCAGGTGATGGGACTACTGATCCCAGCTTCCTACACCTGCAGCCACTAATAACATTGAGAGCAGGAACGGCAGATGGGAGTTTTCATTAGCCTCTTCTGTGCTGTAAATAAATAATTAAAAAAAAAAAAAAACCCCACGTGGGTCCCCCTCATTTTTTTTTTTTTGCTAAACAGCCAGACAAAACTCACGGCTGAAACCGTCAGCTGTCAGCTTCCGCAAAGCTAGTTATAAAGAATAGAGAACAGAGTGGTCCCCATGTTGTTTTTTTAATTATTTAAATAAATTAATAAAAAAAACGGCTTGGGGTTCCCCCCTTTTTGACAACCAGACAGCTGGGTCTGGTATTCTCCAGGCTGGTAAGGGACCATGGATATTGCCCCCCCCAGCCTGAAAATAGCAGCCCGCAGCTGCCCAGAAAGGCACATTTATTAGATGCACCAATTCTGGTGCTTTGCCCAGCTCTTCCCACTTGCCCTGTAGAGGTGGCAAGTAGGGTAATATTTGTGGAGTTGATGTCACCTTTGTATTCTCAGGTGACATCAAGCCTACCTCGATCTCCTGTAGTAAACCAAAAAAAAAAAACAACAATATACCATACCTAAAAACACAAAAAAACACAGTAAAACCAAAAATACTCTGTTGCAGAAAGAATAATAGTAAACGACAAGTGCCAGTAAAAAAAAGGGAGAATCAAGGGTATTTGGTTAATACGTTTTTTGCAAAAAATGTATATTAAGCTGCTCCACCAAATCGCCAAGGTATACCCGTTTTCAGAGCAGTCCCTAACTATTGTATGTAGTCCCTATCTGATGTATTTAAAGCCTGGTCATATGTATAGTACCTGTATGAGCAGGATTCAGAAAGGTTAAGGTAGAAACAAGAAACAAATGGTTAAATCAGAAACACATGAGACCTGCACAGAGTGAACAGGCCTGTAGAGATGCTGTTCACACCACCAGAAAACGAAAAACACAGTTAAAACCAACACTTTTTGTGTTTTCAGTTTTCTGGTGGTGTGAACAGCGTCTCTACAGGCCTGTTCACTGTGTGCAGGTCTCATGTGTTTCTGATTTAGCCATTTGTTTTTCTTGTTTCTACAAGAGTAGAGAGTTCTCCACCCCTCCCTTATGAGCCCTGCACATATAAGCTGTTCTAACATGTGTCCACATGGGACTTAACCTTTCTGAATCCTGCTCATACAGGTACTATACATATGACCAGGTTTTTAAATACATCAGATAGGGACTACATACAATAATTAGGGACTGCCCTGAAACGGGTATACCTTGACGATTTGGTGGAGCAGCTCAATATACGTTTTTTGCAAAAAAACTTATTAACCAAATACCCTTGTTTTTCCACTTTTTTACTGCCACTTGCCGTTTACTATTCTTTTTGCAACAGATATTTTTGGTTTTACTATTTTTTTTGTGTTTTTCAGTTTTCTGGTGGTGTGAACAGCGTCTCTACAGGCCGTTCACTGTGTGCCGGTCTCATGTGTTTCTGATTTAACCAATATACCATACCTGTCTGGGGGATAAAGTTTTCAAACTGGACGGTGCCAAGATGCGACCGCCAGGCTGAGAACCACTGGTGACTGAGCAGCCCTCAGTGACCGGTGGTGATGTTCATTGAGGTTACGTCCGGTCACTGAGGCTCCGTTCCAGCCAGGCTGAACTGTGGTGACCTTGGAGACCTCCTCGCTAGCACTGTGAGAAAAACTCTCACAATGCTAGCAGGGATGTCACCGAGGTCATAGCAGTTCAGCCCAACTGGGAATGGAGCCTCACTGACCGGAGGTAACCATCGGTCTCTACAGCAGTTCAGTCACCAGTCGTTGTCAGCCTGGATGGTCCCATCTTGGCACCGTCCAAGTTGAAAACTGTTTATCAGCCAGACATGAATTATGGCGTGGACAGAACGACAGATAGGTATGGTATATTGTTGTTTTTTATTTTAGTTTTATTACTAGAGAAAGAGGGCTTCGGTGAGATTAGGCATTTAAATAAAAATGGAAAACTGTGTTTAGTCTTATTTCAAATAAAGGACTTATTTTGGCTGTGTCTTTATTTACCACATAACTGTAGGATTAGTAATGGATAGGTGTCTTAAGGTACTGTCACACTAAACGAGATCGCTAACAAGATCGCTAATGCGTCACCGATTTTGGCGACGCAGTAGCGATCTCGTTATCGACGCAGGGTGTGTGTAGCAGCGATGTGGCCCTGCTGCGATTTTGCTGAACGCTCATGAACGTTCTGAGCCGTTTTTTTGGTCGTTGGTGTCCGGCTGGTGAGCCTGAATCGCTGAGTGTGACACCCTTTATGAATGACTTCACCAGCGTCGCAGGGGACTAGGTTTTCCCACGACCGCAGAGGTCGTTATACAGATGCTGATGAGTTGTGTTTGGAATCTAACTAGCGATCACATAGCGATCGCACCAGCGATCTCGCCAGGTCGTGTCGTCGTGATCGCTGGTGCAATCGCTAAGTGTGGCAGTGCCTTTATAGACACCTCTCCATTACTAAGCTGTGCGCTTGATGTCACCAGGCAATACAAAGGTGACATCAACCCCACAAATATGAACCCCGCTTGCCACTGCTACAGGGCAAGTGGAAAGAGCCGGGCTAAGCGCTAGAATTAGTGCATCTAAAGTTGTGCTGTTTCTGGGCAGCTGCAGGCTGGTATTTTTAGGCTGGGGGGCCAAAATCTATGGCCCCTTACCAGCCTGAAAATACCAGCCCCCAGCTGTCTTCTTTAGCAAGGCTGGTAGTCAAAAATTATGGGAGACTCAGCTGTTTTTTTTATTTTTATTATTATTTATTTAAATAATTTAAAAAAACAGCGTGGGGACCCCTCTATTCTTGATAACCAACTTTGCTGACAGCTGAGGGTTGCAGCCCCCAGCTGTAAGTTTAGATTGGCTGGTTAGCAAAAATACAGGGAACCTATTCCCCCTTTTTTTTTTTTTTTTTTTTTTATTTATTTACAGCGCAGGCGGCTGATGAATACTCCAAAACGCAGCTCCTGCTCTCACTGTTATTAGCGGCAGCAGGTGTCGGATAATGGGAGCAGTTGTCCCATCAGCCGACACCAGTGACCGGAGGTAAACCTCTGATCACAGCTGAGCCCTCCTGCTGTCTTTGACAGATTGGGAACTGTGGCTCTCTGACAGGCGGGGATGATTTCACTGCCGATCAGAAGCGGTGTTGCCACGCTGTCATGCACATGACAGCGCGACAATCACCCTTGTTTGGGCAGGTGATCCCGAACAGTAACACGGACTTCCTGGTGAAGTCCGAGTTCAGCGTCCATGCCCGAACAGTAGGTGTTCAGTATGGACCCCGAACTATACTGTTCAGATTCGCTCATCTCTATTAGCAGATGTCAGAGAAAAATGCAGAAAGTTGTAAGATAATTACTCTCCTATATGTTTCCCTTATTATCTCCAGTAATTGTATTATTACAGGATTCTTATGATGTTACATCGCCTCATCTTCTTCTCATTCAGGTCTCTACAATATCGGATCCTCTCAGTGAAGATCTTCTATAGAAGAGAATTTTCCTGATTTACCCATCAAAGATGGATATGGACAGAGACAAGATGGCGGAGAGGTATTACACCTCACCCTAGAGATCCTCTTCCGTCTCACTGGAGAGGTGAGAGATTCTGATGACGTCACATTACATCATTCTTATCTATGGGAATAACGGACAAAAACTGGAGAGGGGAGACTCTGGAAATGTCTGTATTGAGATTTATTAATGTGTCTCTCCATTACCAGGATTACACAGTGGTGAAGAAGACCTCTAGTGATCGCTGTCAGGACCCTGTGTCTGAGGGATGCGGAAGACCCCTGAGCTCAATCACGGGGCCCCCACCTCACCCCCCTGACCATGAGGACATCAATGACCAAAGATCCTAGAACTCACCTACAAGATGATTGAGCTGCTGACTGGAGAGGTGACAGTGCTGGGAATGCTGGGACATTATACAGTAACACTATGAAGGGATCGGGGATGACGGTATCATTGTATGTGTCAGGTTCCTATAAGGTGTCAGGATGTCGCTGTCTATTTCTCCATGGAGGAGTGGGAGTTTTTAGAAGGACACAGAGATCTGTACAAGAACATCATAATGGAGGTTCCCCAGCCCCTCACATCACCAGGTAATAGACAGGACTAAATACACAGGGCCTATAATTATCTGTATGTAAAGAATGAATTCACTCCCTGTATGTGTTTCCTCCAGATCTATCCAGTAAGAGGACAACACCAGGAGATGTCCCCGTCCTCTTCCTCCACAGGACTGTAACCAAAAATGATCCCAATTTCCTCAGGAGATCGGGTAGATGGAGAAAGGTGTCAGGAGATCTCCCCCATGATGTGTAGATGGGTGTAGTAGAAGATGAAGATGTTTGTCCTCATCATGAAGTAGTTATTCCTCATGTCACGTGTAATGAATATCTCCTGCAGTATTACTAATGCCGATTCCAGGTCGGTAATGAGAGGAGAATTACCGTTATGGAAGATGAGTCTATGAGGAACGTATTCAGCTGCCGACTCCGAGGAAGAAAACTGCTTGTTGTCTGTGGCCTAAATATATAGGTTTTATCAGTAGATGTAAAGAAGAAAACTAAATACTGTAAATAATAAATCTCCTCATAGTTTCCCTTATTATCTCCAGTAATTGTATTATTACAGGATTCTTATGATGTTACATCCCTCATCTTCTCATTCAGGTCTCTACAATATCGGATCCTCTCAGTGAAGATCTTCTACATAAGAACATTTTCCTGATTTACTCATCAAGGATGGATATGGACAGAGACAAGATGGCGGAGAGGAATTACACCTCACCCTGGAGATCCTCTTCCGTCTCACTGGGGAGGTGAGAGATTCTGATCACGTCACATTACATCATTCTTATCTATGGGAAAAAACGGACAGAACTGGAGAGGTGAGGACTCTGGAAATGTCTGTAGTGAGATTTATTAATTGTGTCTCTCTCCATTACCAGGATTTACACAGTGGTGAAGAAGACCTCTAGTGATCGCTGTCAGGACCCTGTGTCTGAGGGATGGGGAAGACCCCTGAGCCCAATCACAGGGCCTCCACCTCACCCCCTGATCCATAGGCTCAAGACAAGAAGATCCTAGAACTCCTCTACAAATGATTGAGCTGCTGCTGGAAGGTGACATTTTGGGAATGCTGGGGGCATTATACAGTAAACTATGAAGGATCGGGGTGACGGTATCATTGTATGTGTCAGGTTCCTATAAGGTTCAGGATGTCGCTTTTATTTCTCCTTGGGGGAGTGGGAGTATTTAGAAGGACACAGAGATCTGTACAAAGAAACATAATGGAGGTTCCCCCAGCCCCTCACAACACCAGGTAATAGACAGGGGGTAAAATACCCCACGGCCTATAATTACTGTTTGTAAAGAATGAATTCACTCCCTGTATGTGTTTCCTCCGATCATCCAGTAAGAGGACAACCCCCAGAGAATGTCCCCGTCCTCTTCCCCACGGGGCTGTAACCAAGAAATCCCAATGCCCTCAGGATCATCGGTAATGGAGAGAAGTGTCAGGAGATCTCTCCTATTTATGTGTAGACGGCTGTGGGTCTTGTGCTCAGTTTGTTTTTAACCCCAGTTTAATGTTTATACTTTGGGGTAATGAAACGGTGGAGAGGCAGGATTAGAGCCGTCATAGATGGGATTTCCCTCTGTCGGGACTTTTACAATATTTGTTTCAGGGTGAAGACTGACCCAAATAATACTACAGAGACATATGTAGGGGTGATATGGTAAAGAGGAGATTCCTTATATGACTACCCAGGGAGTAGTAACCACCTAAAAGGGAGAAATATAAATTTTTTCATCATGGGGAGTAAGAGAAAGCGGAGGGGAATATGCGTTTGGGCTTCCCAGTCCCTGAATTTTTTGGAGGATCTTCTTCCCCTTTTGTGCTGTGAAGTCTCATAGGGGCCCTAAAGACCAGGGCCGTCTTTCGGGCCCAAATTCCCTTTTATGACGAGAACTTAAATGGCAGTGAGGCCAAGTGGAATTTTTGTACAAAACAGCAATTTCCCCTTTTTCCGGACTTTTTAATTTGTATTAAAACTGTAACTTCAAGGGGAAATTTGATATCTACATTAAAAACACCCCCAAACCCGGCCATGATAAATCTCGGGTGGCGTGGCTGGGTGACTGTAATATACAGTCATGGCCCCAAAAATTTTTAGAAAAACAAAATTAATTTTTACAAAGTCTACTGCTTTTTCTTTTTTTAATGGCAATTTGCAATTTCTCCAAATGTTAAAAAAGAGTGATCAGCTTAACGCAACACTTGCAGATTAAAAATTTGGCAGAAAAAAAACTTTATCCCCCAAAAAAATTTCAACTCATTTCAGCCCTGCCTTAAAGGACCAGCTAACCTATTTTTTTGATTGTTCCATTAACACAGGGGGGGTGTTGATGAGGACATGGCTGGAGATCAATCTGTATGATTAGTT
>JARQOD010006235.1:0-43911 GCA_033576555.1 Oophaga sylvatica
GGCATAATGGGAATAACAATATGATACAGTAATATACAGTACCCCAATGATAACTATTTACATCTGTTAGGAAGTCAACTAATCTCTATACCTAGCAGGGATTTGTCCTTTGGTACTACGTATCGATCTACGTGGTGCAGTGGTCTGTGAGGTATCAGTTACCCTGGCTGCCCTACGTGGGGGTAAATTATAAAATTGCCTCAACCTTTCTAGGGGACTGGCAAGTATACCATTAGCTGGACCATCTGGCTCTGCTTCTTCTTGGGATTCTTCTTCTTCAACAGGCTCTACTGCGGCACTTACAGGCTCAACTTGCTGTGGAGTGTAATGTAAGGAGTACAGTTCATATAGTGTCTTGTGCTTGGGTGCGATGAAAACACAGGAGTCACAGGTTTGATATAGAAGGTCTTGTATTACTTCATACAAGTGGCAATAATAGTCACACAGTTTGCAGATACAAAAGCAGGAGACACAGCAGGCCAGAGTAACTTAAGCTCAGCAATCACTCTCACAACAGGTTCAGGATCTCTTCTCTGTTACCATAAGTCCATGCAAACGTGGATTTATCAAATAGCAAGGTTCCAAAGTCCACGAGTGTTCCAAAGTTCCACAATAGGAAATAACTGGAGTACAAGGTCCAAGGTTTCCAGGAGTCAGGTCACAGGTTCACTGCAGGCTTGATTCTGAAGCACTGATTGCTCAGCTGTGGCTGCTTAAGAAGCAAGAGGGAGAGAATCAGGGCGGGAACATGCAAGCTGGAAACTCCATATTGACTGAGGGCAAGACAGCTGCAGCAAGACAGAAAGTAAAATGGCTGACGGAAAAACTGAGTTTCAGGAACATGTACACAGAACCTTACATTACTCCCCCCTTAGGGACAACCTCCGGATGACCTCAGACCAGGCTTGTGTGGGTACCTCTGATGAAACTGACGGAGCAAGCGAGGAGCATTAACGTTATTGACTGGTTCCCATGAATTGTCCTCCACTGGGTAGCCCTGCCATTTAATCAAATATTGTAACTGATTTCTATACAACCTGGAATCTAGAATCCTTTCCACCACAAATTCTTCCTGACCATCGACTAGCACTGGGTCAGGCAAGGAGAAGAACGTCCAGGAAACGTATTGGGTGTCGCAGCCTTTAGTAGAGATACATGAAAGACAGGGTGGATTCTCATAGTTCTGGGCAGTTGAAGACGACAAGCGACAGCACTTATAATTTTACTGATTTTATAAGGTCCAATGTATTTATGTCCCAACTTAGATGATGGAATTCTTAACTTAAGATTTCTGGTTGACAGCCAGACCAGGTCTCCTACCTTGAAAGCTGGTGCAGGTTTACGAAATTTATCTGCGGCTTTCTTGTACCTTTCCTGAGCCAATTCCAGATTTCCCTTTAGAAGATCCATATTCTTTTGTAAAGACGTGATTCTTTCAGCCACTGCTGGCAAAGGCGTTTCTATGGGAAATCGAGGAAGAATATTAGGATGATAACCTAAATTGGAGTAAAAAGGAGACTGCTTAGTGGAGGCGCTCTGAGAGTTGTTATAAGAGAACTCAGCCAGTGGAAGTAGATCCACCCAATCATCCTGTAGGTGGCAGATAAAGCAGCGAAGATACTGCTCCAGGGTCTGATTGGTTCGTTCCGTCTGTCCATTAGTCTGAGGATGAAAAGCAGAAGAAAGGTTCACTTTAATGTCCAATGCTGCACAGAAATTTTGCCAAAACCTTGAAGTGAATTGCACCCCTCGATCCGAAATAACCTCATCTGGTACTCCATGTAAACGAAACACATTTTTAATCATCAAATCTGATGTCTGTCTTGCAGTAGGTAAGCCGACACAAGGGATAAAATGAGCTGCTTTTGTTAAACGATCAACCACCACTAGAATGGTGTTCTTCCCTTGAGAGGTTGGTAACTCCACAATGAAGTCCATAGAAATGGATCCCCACGGGCGGGACGGGGTGGGAAGAGGTTGCAACAGACCAGTTGGTGAGGAGCGAGGTGTTTTGCATCTTGCACAGACTTCACATGAAGTGACATAGTTTAAAACATCCTTCCTGCAAGTGGGCCACCAAAAGAAACGAGAAAGAAATTCCTGTGTCTTTAGAATTCCTCTATGCCCAGCTATCTTGGAATCGTGAATGAGTTGCAATACTCTTAATCTGACTGTTTCAGGAATATACAAACGTTGTCCCTGAATCCACACACCATTCTTAAAGACAAGACTTACGTCCCTTGGGGGTTGTGCCAAAAAGGAATCCGCATGGTATGCTTCCTTGATGTCCTTAAGTAGGTCTTGATTATGAATCACTCCCAGGAATCTAGAGTCAGGAAGAATAGTCTTAGGAGGAGTAAGTGGACGTGTCTCTGCTGAATAAATCCTAGAGAGTGCATCAGCCTTTCCATTGCGCGATCCTGGTCTATAAGAAATGATAAAATTAAATTGGTTTAAGAAAAGATTCCAGCGAGCCTGGCGAGGAGTCAGGCACTTAGTCGACCTGATAAATTCAAGGTTACGATGGTCTGTCAGGACGACTATTTGCTGTGCAGCTCCCTGAAGAAGGTGTCTCCATTCTTTGAAGGCGGCAATAATGGCCAACAACTCTCTATTGCCCACATCGTAGTTCCTCTCAGCCGAAGACAACTGCTGGGAAAAGAAGGCACAGGGATGCAAGACATTCTTCTCACCTGTTCTCTGAGAGAGTATAGCTCCAACGGCACAGTCTGAAGCATCCACCTCTATTATGAAGGCAAGTTCGGGGTTGGGATGTACTAAGATAGGTGCAGTGGTAAATTTATCTTTTAGACGGGAAAATGCTTCCTGGGCTTGGGGAGTCCAGGAGAACCTAGACTCTTTCCGGGTAAGTTGGGTGATAGGTGACACTACCTCAGAGAAATTCCTAATGAAACGTCTATAGAAGTTGGCAAACCCGATGAAGCGCTGCACCTCCTTCACATTTCTAGGACTTGGCCAATCCTTGATGGCTTGGGTCTTGCTTCCATCCATACTAATTCCTTGTGTAGACAGTACATACCCCAGAAATTGAATTTCGGTCCTATGGAATTCACACTTTTCAAGTTTGATGTAAAGATGATTTTGTCTTAGACGTTCCAAGACCATTCTCACATGTCCATGATGTTCCTCTGTGGAGTTAGAAAAAATTAGAATATCATCCAAATAAATCACCACGAATGTATCTAGGAGATCCCTGAAGATGTCATTCACCAAGTGTTGGAAAGTGGCTGGGGCTGTACTCAGACCAAAAGGCATAACTAGATATTCAAAGTGTCCATAGCGTGACCTGAATGCAGTCTTCCATTCATCCCCAGGTCTAATACGGACTAAGTTATAGGCCCCACGGAGATCTAGTTTAGAGAAAATTTTGGCATGTCGCACTCTCTCCAATAACTCAGGGATTAAAGGCAATGGATAACGGTTTCTAATAGTAACCTTATTGAGTTCCCTATAGTCTACGCAGGGTCTCAGAGATCCATCTTTCTTCTTTACAAAGAAGATGGGTGCACCTGCAGGAGATGAAGAGGGGCGTATGAAGCCCTTGGCTAGATTTTCGTCTATGTAATCCTTTAAAGCCTTTAGCTCGGGCCCCGCCAGGGGGTAGATCTTACCAAAAGGTATCTCTGCTCCAGGCAATAATTCAATTGGACAATCATATGGACGGTGAGGGGGAAGCTGGTCAGCGTTCTTCTTGTCACATAAATCCACATAGTCCTGGTATACAGCTGGTAGTTCAGGGACTGACATGGTTCCTTTAGGAACAGAGCAAGCTGAAACTTTTGGACTCATCTGTTTCTCTGGAAAGTGTAATTCCTTGGTCTCCCAGTTAATGGTAGGATTCTGAGCCTGCAGCCATGGTAGCCCTAGAATAATGGGAAAGTGGGGAGAAGAGATAAGCATAAAGGACAGTTTCTCTTGATGATCTTTACCCATAAGAACCCTCAAAGGCTCTGTTTCCTGATCCACTGGTCCAGAGGTCAGCAGGGAGCCATCCACAGTTTCCATCTGTACTGGAGTAGCCTTCTTCACTGAACGTATCCCCTGTTTCAGAGCAAAGGAGACATCCATAAAATTTCCACTTGCCCCTGAGTCGATCATAGCAGAGCTAGACACCCAAGCTGAGTCAACCCAGAGTTTGATGGAAAGAAAGCAATGAGAATTGTTTTTCTTACAACTCAGCTGGGACACCGCTGAGGAAACTTGAAAAATTGCAGCGTTTACATAGTCAACGTCCTCAGAAGTAACGGAGTTTAAGTCCGAGAAATCAAGATCTGTTGCTGCAGATCTCTCTGGAGCCTGAGGCTCGGACCTAGCAGATCCCCTCTCGCAACACTCACAGTGAATGAGTGCTGCAGTAGTCTTACGAGAACGGCTGGGGCAGTTTATAATGAAGTGCCCTGACTTACCACAATAGAAACATAGATTCTCCTTAAAACGATGTTCCTTGCGTGCATCACTAACCCGTCGTTGTAAAGAGTCTACCTGCATGGGTTCAGGTTCAGGTTCCCGTGTGATCCTACTCAAAGGTTTCTTAGCTGGAGAGGAAGGTAGGAAAAGGTTAGTGCGATTGCTTTCGAACCATCTCTCTTGCCTGCGTTCAGTCAGACGAGTATCAATACGGATGCAGTAGTTAATAAAGTCACCTAACGCAGTGGGAGGGTCGGCACGAGCAAGTTCATCCTTAATCAGTGGAGATAACCCTTTTCGAAAAATAGATTTTTTGGCGGAACTGTCCCAAGTGGTATCAAGGGCCCATCTCCTGAAATCCAAGGCATATTGAGCTACCGAGTGCTTACCTTGGCGCAAAGCTAACATGGCTGCTTCAGCTGTTGCACCTCGATTGGGGTCATCAAACACCTGCCCCATGGCTGAAATGAAAGCATCAAGATGATCCAAACATTCATCCTCAGTCTCAATCAGAGGGTTTGCCCACATCAAAGCCTTGTTGGTAAGCAACATAATTATAGTAAGCACTTTAGATCGTTCAGTGGGAAATTGTGAAGCATGTGCAGAAAAAAAAAGATTGCATTGATTAATAAATCCCCTGAATTTCTCACGTTCACCGCCAAAACGAAAAGGGGGCAACTTAGGAATCCCAGAACTCGGGGCTACGGCAGGAGCCTGGACTCGCTCCTCTAGAACCTCAATCCTGGCTCGCAAATCCTGGGCAGTCTGTCCAAACACTTGCAAATTGTGATTAGTGAGGTCCTGTAGGTTTGTAAAACGGGTTTTTATAGTCTGCAAATCTGCAAGGATGTTATCAGTCACTCCGCAAAGTTCCTTTATGCGGGCCTCCATTTTCCAGATCTTTTAAGACAGGAGTACTGGAAGGAGAGGAGAAGAAAAAAAAAAAAAAACAATAGTGTTTACCTGTGGTAACACTGCAGAGAGAAAAAAAATTAAGGGAACTGCTCACCTGGAATGGTTGTGAGAAGTCACAACTACTATCATCACAGAAAGTTCAACCGGACATCTGATATCCACAGTTACAGCAGACACAAAAGAGGAAAGAAAAAAAAACAATAGTGTTTACCTGTGGTAACACTGCAGAAAAAAAAACTTAAGGGAATTGCTCACCTGGAATGGTTGTGAGAAGTCACAACCACTGTCATCACAGAAAGTACAACCGGACATCTGATATCCACAGTTACAGCCTTTCCAGACCCAGCAGACACTAACGTTTGGCTTCAGAATCTTGTAATGTAAGGAGTACAGTTCATATAGTGTCTTGTGCTTGGGTGCGATGAAAACACAGGAGTCACAGGTTTGATATAGAAGGTCTTGTATTACTTCATACAAGTGGCAATAATAGTCACACAGTTTGCAGATACAAAAGCAGGAGACACAGCAGGCCAGAGTAACTTAAGCTCAGCAATCACTCTCACAACAGGTTCAGGATCTCTTCTCTGTTACCATAAGTCCATGCAAACGTGGATTTATCAAATAGCAAGGTTCCAAAGTCCACGAGTGTTCCAAAGTTCCACAATAGGAAATAACTGGAGTACAAGGTCCAAGGCTTCCAGGAGTCAGGTCACAGGTTCACTGCAGGCTTGATTCTGAAGCACTGATTGCTCAGCTGTGGCTGCTTAAGAAGCAAGAGGGAGAGAATCAGGGCGGGAACATGCAAGCTGGAAACTCCATATTGACTGAGGGCAAGACAGCTGCAGCAAGACAGAAAGTAAAATGGCTGACGGAAAAACTGAGTTTCAGGAACATGTACACAGAACCTTACATGGAGGTTGTTCTGGCAGTTGGAAGAATTGGAGTACTGGGATTATGATGGCTTCTCCGATTCTAGGCCAATCTGCTGGAAAATCTCCTAATTCCGTATGTATGACTGCTACTTCAGGTTCTTCCGAGGTGATGAAAGGCACTTCCTCTTGGGGCTTTAGCAGATGTGGACACAACTTCAGGTGGTCCCTGGATACAGTTGCAGTCATTCTCCCTCCATCTTTACTGATTAAACACGTTTTCCTGTTATCAAACCTGGAATTCAACACAGTGTAGGGCTCTCTCTTCCATTGATCGTCGAGTTTGTGCATCCTTCTCTTCCTTTTCAGCACAACTTCACCAGGTGTGAAGGTTTCTGCGGGCGCACTTTTGTTGTAGTGATTCTCTTGCTTGTCTCTCACCCGAGTGAGACTATCTTCAACGCAGGCCTGTACTTTTCTGTACTGTTCCTGTCTGGTCATATCCCAGTCCTCAGTGGTCACATCTGCTTCTGGTTCTACAACACCAAGCTCCAGATCCATTGGCAGCTTTCCTGGTCTTGCCCGCATGAGATAGGCGGGGGTGCAATTGGTGGAACTCACAGGTATGTGATTGTACAGATCTACCAGGTCAGGTAGTAGGTCCGGCCACTGATTTCTCTCCTCAAGTGGTAAGGTCTTCAGCAGATCAATGACGATGTGATTCATCTTTTCACAGAGACCCTTGGTTTGTGGGTGGTACGGTGTGGTCCTTATCTTTTTACATCCATACAGATGGCAGAACTCCTTGAACAATTCGGCTTCGAATGCTGGGCCTTGGTCAGTTAGCGTCTGCTCAGGTATCCATGGGGTCTGCAGAAATACGCTTGGAACGTCTTCGCTGCTATTTCTGCCGTCAGGTCTTTGACAGGGGCGACCACCAGGAACCTGGAGTAGTGATCCATCATGGTCAGGGCATAGGAGTATCCTGACCGGCTGGGTGACAACTTGACATGGTCCAGAGACACGATCTCCAGGGGTCGAGTCATCCTGATGGGTTGCAGAGGTGCCTTCTGGCTGCTGTAGTCTTTTCTTCTAAGGCCACAGGGTCCACAGTCCTTGCTCCATCTCTCAATGGAGCTGCGCATTCCCACCCAGTAGAAACGACACTTCAACAGGGTCTCTAGCTTCTTCCAGCCAAAGTGCCCCACCTGATCGTGGCTTCCAACACCATCTGGATATCCGTTCTGGGAACTACTATCTGCCATACTATTTCATGGGTTTTTGGATTGAGGTACCTCCAGCACAGCTTCTCACGGTAGATAAACAGCCGGCTTCTTTCATTCCACGGCTGCCTTGCTTGTGGAGACGCATGCTTCTCCAAGGAGGAACCTTCTTGAGTTATCAGTTCCTTGATACGACTGACAACCGGATCACTGTCCTGGGTCTCCTTCCAGCTGTGGTGAGGTAAAGGGTTTAAAGTCTTACCACGCTGCCTCCTGAAGGCTCGTTGCTTGAGGCTCATCCCATTCCTGTGAAAGTCAGGTAGTTCAATCTCCTCCAGGTCATCCACTTCCTCTTCTTTGTCTAACTGGTGAGGCATCCTGGACAGGGCATCAGCGTTGGCGTTCTTGTGGCCTGTCCGGTACTTGATTGTGAATTGGTAGTTTGACAGCCGAGTCATCCAGCGTTGTTCCATGGCTCCCAGCTTGGCTGTCTCAAGATGCGTCAAGGGTTATTATCAGTGTAGGCAGTGAACTTGCTGGAGGCTAGGTAATGCTTAAACCTTTCCGTGATGGCCCAGACCAGCGCTAGGAACTCCAACTTGAAGCTGCTATAGTTCTCGGGGTTCCTCTCGGTCGGGCGGAGCTTCCTGCTTGCATAGGCGATGACTTTCTCTAGGCCATTTTGCTTCTGACTTAGGACCGCTCCCAGTCCTTCATTGCTGGCATCAGTATACAGCAGGAACGGCTAGCTGTAGTCAGGGTAGGCTAGGATCTCATCTCCTGTCAGGATCTCCTTAATTTCTTTGAATGCTTCAGCCTGTTCTTTACCCCAGTGGAACGGAGAATTTCTGCTCTTGAGGGACTGGCCCACCAGAAGGTCTTGCAGAGGCGCTGCTTTCTTAGTGTAGTCCTTTACAAACCTCCGGTAGTATCCTGTCAGTCCTAGGAACTGAAGCACGTCTTTGAGGTTCTTCGGCTCCGGCCATTTCTGGATGGCGGAGACCTTCTCAGGATCTGGCGCCACTCTCTCTGAGCTGACAATGTGTCCCAGGTACTGTACCTTTTGCTTGAGCAGGTGGCACTTTGAGGGCTTCAGTTTCATCCCATACCGGGACAGCGACTCAAATACTTCCGCCAGGTGCTTCAAGTGGTCTTCATACGTTTTGGAGTACACAATCACGTCGTCCAGATATAGTAGCACAGTCTCGAAATTGAGGCGTCCCAGGCAGCACTCCATCACTCTCTGGAACGTTCCGGGGACACTGCTGAGTCCAAACGGCATTCTGTCAAACTCACAGAGTCCCATCGGGGTGGTGAAAGCCGTCTTCTCTCGATCCTCCTCAGCCACAGCTACTTGCCAGTACCCACTAGTGAGGTCAAGGGTGGAAAAGTAATTAGCAGACTTTAAGGCAGCTAGGGATTCCTCAATATGTGGTAAAGGGTATGCATCTTTATGTGTAATGCGATTTACTTGTCTGTAATCCACACACATTCTCATGCTTCCATCCTTTTTCCTGACTAGAACTAGGGAGCTGCCCAGGGACTACAACTATCCCTTATCACCCCTGCTTCCTTCATGTCACGAAACATCTCCTTGGCTTTCTGGTAGTGTGCTGGGGGTATAGGCCTGTACCGTTCCTTAATGGGGGGATGGTTGCCTGTGGGGATGTGATGTTGTACCCCCTTAATCTTCCAAAGTCAAGTAGGTGTTTGCTAAAGACCTGTGCGTATTCCTGGACCACCCGATGCACTCCCTGTTTTTGGTGAGCTGGAGTGGTGTCTGTCCCAACATGAATCTGCTGACACCAATCCTCCACCTGAGTTGCCGGGTCATTATCCTCCTCTTGAGTCTGGGAAAGCTAAGCACTCTGTTGCGTGAATGGAGTTATTATCTACAGCATGTAACTTGGCAACAGTGGCATAACGTGGTAATTTGACTTCATCTTCCCCCCAGTTGAGAAGACGGACGGGCACCCTCCCATTGCGTACATCCACTACCCCTCTGGCAGTTAAGAGTGTAGGTCTGTGCTCTGAACAAAGGGGTTCTACTACTGCTTGGTAGCTCTGTCCTTTCAGACCTATTGCTGCTCTACACCAAATAAGCATTTCACTCATTGGGGGAATCACAATGGGGTTCGGGTCTGTTACCCGTACATTACCAATCTCACCACCGGTCAGTTCCACTTGCTGCTGGCACATCAGGGCCTGGATCTCCTTCTGGATCACTCTCTTCTGCCCTGGTCTGGCGACATCGTCGAGCTGTTGGAGTAAAAACACAACCTCCTCCAAACAGTTACCAATAACGTTAGTGCCTAGTACCACATTCAGTCCATTTTCCTCATTAACAGTCTTCACTACAATAAGTCCCTGGTCCTTTAACTCCACCCTCCCCACTTTTACATCTACATTTTTAGCCCCCAGTAAGTCAAGAGGGAGGCCGATAGAGGCGTATACTGCAAAGTCGGAGTTTGGGGGTTGGAGACTGTCCATGGACCAGTGTCTGTTGTAAAGGATATCAGGTATGATGGTTACCTGGGATCCAGTGTCCAGCACGGCAGGTATTGCGATGCCATCCAGTATGATGGATAGGAAAGGTCTTCCTCCCACAAACCTGCGGTGCCAGTCTGAGGGGCCTGATGAGTCTATTCCTGGGTGCTGGCCCTCGGACCCAGGGTTTGCTCATTTAAAGGACACTGGCGTGCGGGGGGACCTTTTTTCTGGCAGCGGTAGCAGACGATCTCTCGGCGAGGACGGTGCTGGTCGTTGGTCTTTCCTGGGGGTGGCGACGTCCTCTTTCTCCTCCGGTCCATCCAGGGGACATCCTCAGGGCAGTCGACTAGTAGGATCTTTCCTTCTGACTCCGGTCCCGTCCGCAGTTGCAGGACACTCATTACAGTGGCCAGGTTTTTGGTCAGCTGGCGCACTTCCGAGCGTAGACAGTCCAGCTCAGTAGGGGGCGCTGCCTGCGTTTTGGCTTCAGCCACCAACGGGGAAAAGGTAGATGCTACTTGGGTGAGAGAGGCCTTACCCGGGTAATGCTGGTCTGCCTGATCTGCCTTTTCCAGGGGTTGCAGTCCCTTTATAGCCATATCTTTAAGGGCATCAAAGGAGGCATCGGGATGATCCAAGGACCACCAATGCACTGTCCTGCTTTCCGCTTGGGACCTCAATCCCCATACAAATTGGTCTTTTAGCATTTTACTCGCCTTGGTGACGCTCATTGAATTAACCTGTTTGAGAGCTCGCAGGGCCCCTTGTAAACGGCAGGCATAATCCCGAACGCTGTCATCTGATTTTTGGTAGCATTTGTAAAGCCTCATTCGGAGGTTTGTTTCGGTGCGGTCCTCAAAGGCAGTCTGTAACTTCAGGAAAATTGCAGGCACTGACTCCTGGTCTGCAGCCGACCAAGTCTCTACTTCTCTTTTTGCAGCACCAGTCAATTGTCCCACTACCACTGCAGCCCTTTGCTTATGACATAGAGTACATGTCCAGTATGCTGCATATCTTTCGCTTGAATCCCGACAGGGTGTCTGGCTTGACGCTGTATTGGGGAAGCCACTTCGCTCCAGGCATGTATGGCAGTGTTAGCGGTACTATCGGGGCCACAGGCCCAGGTAAGGGGCGCCTGCTGCAGCCGGCATGGTAGCGGTCGAGGGCTGATCATCCGGGTTGTCGGCCTGGACAGTGCCTTCCTCTGTAGGCCACAGCTCCGCAGGGCACCGTTGCTTGAAGGACCTGCGTCGCCGGCGCTCTGACGTCAGAGTGTTCACTGAAGCTCCCTGACAGGACCTGCCGCCGCGTCAACGTGTGGGGGCGTGTCCAGAGCTCAGCGCGCTTTTGCAGGTACGCCTCCTAGTTTTCGCGCGGGGACACAATAATGGCGGCAGATTCCAAAAATAGCGGGAAACCTTCGCCACAGTACAGCATACAGTCTTTTAGTAAAGGCACACAGTACCCGGTAGCAACGGGCACAGGTTACTCTGTTGCCGAGGGCACGCAATCCTGTTCGTGACGCCAGAAGGATGAGTCGCCCGCCAGGGCCGTGGGGTATCCGGCACCGAGCCCGTCGATTGCTATAGGGGATGTCACGATAGCTGCAGCTCGGTCCGTGGCCCTGGGACTCACTAAAAGGGGGTTGTATTTACAGGGAATAGTGTCAATTGAATCGTGACGCCACCTGTGGTGTCTGGTGAGGCTCACCAGCGCTGCAGCAGTCCACTGAGGCCGATGTTATGGCAGCTAGATGGAATCGCTCCCCACAGGTGGAGCGGGCCGTCAGGGCAGCGTATGGGTAGGGATGGAGGACGGAGGGGATCCGGCAGGTTAGGAACAATAAAGGGGAACACACACAAGTCACTTCAGTACCTTTACTGGAGTTAGTGCAGGAAGATCCCGGGGCACTGTAGGGTGAAGGGTGCACATCCAGATTCTCCCCAGTGAGCAGGTATAGGGCCTCCTGTTTCTTGCCTCTCTGTAATCAGTTCCAACCTGCCTGTAGCTAGGCCTGGGTTTGTCTCTATCCTGCACCCGGCTGACCTTGTGGTAGGGCCTTCTCTTGGAGTACACTTTCCCTGCTTGCTTTTCCTTGCTTGCTGGAACTTCGTGTCCCCGGTTCTGTTACGTATCAGTTCTGTAGTGCTCCTGAGACCTGTAGTCCTCAGAATTCCGGTTGTTTCATACTGGGTCGTGGAGATCCCTGTAGGCTTGGATCCGGCGTCCGGTAAATACTTGCTGGGGTGAGTAGGTAAGGCTCTTCTGCCTCTTTACTACTCTCTCCTCTTGCATTCGGCCTACTCTGGCCCTCACTAGGCTATACACACTGGCAGTTAGTGGGCTGCCTCTACTGCCACTCTCTAGAGCGTCGGCACGCTCCTAGTTCTCTAGTCTGATCTGCTAGACTCACTCTGCTCTGCAGACTCACTTAGGCTACTTTCACACTTGCGTTTTTTAGCGCTGCGCATCGTGCGCTATCGGTCGCATGCGCAATGTTCCCCTATCATTAACATGGCAGGCGCAGGGTCTAGCGCTTGCACGTGCTCATCAGCGTTTGGCGTGCGCTGCGCATTTTCCAGGTGTGCACCCAGACGCGCTAGACGCTACATGTTGCATTTTTTTTTCAGCACACTAATTTAAAAAGGCGCGTGCGCACGTGTGCGCACGCTATGCACATATAAATATCATTGCCGTCTATGTGGGCGCTGGCGTGCGCGTGACTGTGCGCTTGTCAGCGCTTGTGCGCGCACGCAATTTTTTAGTAAACAATGTCTAGACACTTGTCCAAGCACCCCCTAGACAAGATACATTGTTTGTGAGGAGTGTAGATAAAGGAGTGTACATAAAGGAAGGTGTCAGTGCCACACAGACCCCTACTCAGACTGCCTGGAGACCGCATGCTGATAAAGAGACCTGAAGATACAGCCTGGATCCCTATAAAAGGCCTGAGCATACAGCGTGCACCATACTACACAGCCTGGAAACTGCCTGGAGACACTGCGCCTGGACCCCAAGTACAGCGTGGACCCTAAAACTGACTGCAGACAGTGCGCCTGGACTCAAGACCGATCCAAAGTGCAAGAATGTGAGTATTCTTTAACCAAATGACTGGCTGTCCTTTACAATGTAATGTGCTCATGTTGTTTTTTTTTTTTTTTTTTTTTTGCAGCATGTCTTCTGGATCACAATATTCCCCATCCCGGCAAGAACTGGCCGAAGCAGAGCGTGATGTGAGTATCTTCCTGCCTTTGGGTAAGTATAGCTGCTGAATATACAAATGGCTAAAATTTGTGTTCCTTTTTCAGACATCATCGTCGGACACGGACATTGAGGAGTCACAGCAGGAGCAGTCGCAGCCGAGTCAAGTCCTGGTGGCGAGACGGAATGTAAGTATATAGCCTTTGAATGTCTATTTCTTTTTGCTCCTATCGTTATTTTCTTTCTGAAAAATATACAAGATTGTAATTTTTATTTTGTTTCTTCTAGGTTCCACAATGGGACGAGGACCTGTATGTGGACAACGAGGCCCTCATCTGCCAGGTCCATGAGCGTGTCCCGTTGTGGGACAGCCGTGATCCGCAGTACAAGGACAATGTGGTGACCCGGCGGCTATGGAACGAGGTGGCCGCAGCGTTGATGGATGGCTGGGACAGCGCTCTCCAAACCTCAAAAAGGCGTTTAGTAAGTATTTTCATTCTCTGTAATGCCGCAGTCACTCTTGTTCCTCATGGTACTGTTTTGTTTGCTGGCAGATATATTCGACCAGCAAACACAACAGTGTTATGTGGTTCAACAGTGACTGTCCTGTGTATTCTTGAGCTATGTTTTGTGCATTCTATTGCGTTTTTTAATGCCGCAGTCACTCTTGTACCTCATGGTACTGTTTTGTTTGCTGGCAGATATATTCTACCAGCAAACACAACAGTGTCATGTGGTTCAACAGTGACTGCCCTGTGCATTGTATAGCTTTTTATAATGCTGCATTGACAGTTTGACATTTTCATTCAGGTATGTGTGTTGAGACAGATTTTGCCCTGACAGCATTGTATAATTTTTTTTTTTTTCTCAACAGTGAACAAAGTCCGCACACGATGGCGCTAGATGAAGGACCGCTTCAACACTGATGTTCGAGCAGAGAGACAGTTTCGCAGTGGTTCAGCAGCAAGGCCCAGAAGGAAATATCGCTACTATCGCGAGTTGGCGTTCCTGAGACCGGTCCTTGCCAGCAGAGCGTAAGTTGTTTTGTTTTTTTTTATAATTTTTTTTATTTTTTCTACAGCTGATGCTTCTTGTTAATGCATTATAGTAATGTTTAGGTTTTCTTTCCACAGCACCTGGAGCAGCACCATGCAGCCTGTCCCTGAAGCGGTCCTTCCTCGGATGACCTTGGACCTGTCCCAGCCATCCGACAGCCTGGAAGCAACTTGCAGGTCAGCAACACGGACAGCTGGTGACCAGGAAGCTGGTCCATCAGGTCTTCCCCTCTCCCAGGTCTCTGCCACTGGTTATGCGGGCACTTCCCGCCAGCGGCAGAGGGCCATGGAGAGGAATGTCTTGCTCGAGTTCATGCACTTGAGCGAGGCCTTTCATGGCAATATCAAGTCGCTGGCAGGCACAGTTGGAAGCGGTTTTTCACTGATGGAACGGGGTTTTACCCACATGGATCACCGCTTCAACAGTGTCGAACAGCGTCTTGATCGCCTGGAGGCCGACCTCAACAGACCAGCGCACCATTTTTTCAGTAAAATTGAACGGGGCATGGCGGAACACCTTAGTCCTGAGCAACAGCTGAGTGTGTTGCAGGCCTGCAACACTGCTTACTTGCAGGCTATGCAGCAGAATCGGTACGTGCAGCAGTCAGTGGTTGCATATCCAACAGTGCCACCACTGACTCGACACACATCCCTACCGACTTCTGGTGCATACCACTGCACGGCCACCAGCATTCCGAGTCACCACTACACCACCACAAGTCCGAGTACTGTTGGACACTCCACCGTCGCCACCACCATGGCAAGCGCTGCTTCTGTGTGGAGCAACACCACCACAGACACTGGTCCACAGTCATGGGCTCAAGCCACCGCAGTACCTGCTTGGGCCACCGCACCCACTTCTCCTTCTAGGAGTACTGCCAGCAGTCAGCAACAATTTATGGCCACCGCACCCACTTCTCCTTCTAGGAGTACTGCCAGCAGTCTGCAACAATTTATGGCCACCGCACCCACTTCTCCTTCTAGGAGTACCGCCACCGGTCGGCAACAATTTACGGCCACAGCACCCACTAATCCTAAGAGTACTGCCACCAGTCAGCAACAATCTATTTCAACCGCACCCACTTCTCCTTCTAGGAATACCGCCACCATTCAGCAGCAATTTAGGAGCACAGCTCCCAGTTCTCCTCCTTGGAGCACCGCCACCACTTGTGCTACTCAGAGCACTGCCAACACTTCCACCGCCAGTGCCACCACCGAGCATGAGACGGGTGACCCATATTCACTCTTTTTTGGGTCAAGGCCACGGTCAACCAGCTCAAGGCGGACACAGAGAAGTCGGTCCATGCATGGTACTCCTGTCCCCAAGAAGAAAAAAAGCAAAACTTTGTTGGTCCATCCACCCTCTCCTCCTAATGTGTCTCAAACTGCCTCTACTTCGATGTCTGATCTTCCTTCACCCACTACTTTTGTTGCCCCTTCCCCTCGAACCCCTTCATCGCTTTCCAGCCGCTCTTCATCTCTGCACACCCCCAGAGTATCCAAATCTCCACCAAAACGTCAGTCGCAATAAAAAAAATTTTTTATCTGTACAAATCACATTTCTCTACAACTTCTGTGGCAGTGACAATACGATGGTCATGTTGTACACATATTGTACTAATCTGATTTTTCTATAACTTCTGGGGCAGTGACTACTATACCAATGGCATCTTGTACACATATTGTACTAATCTGATTTTTATCTAACTTCTGGGGCAGTGACTATACCAATGGCATCTTGTACACATATTGTACTAATCTGATTTTTCTCTAACTTCTGGGGCAGTGACTATACCAATGGCATCTTGTACACATATTGTACTAATCTGATTTTTCTCTAACTTCTGGGGCAGTGACTACTATACCAATGGCATCTTGTACACATATTGTACTAATCTGATTTTTCTATAACTTCTGGGGCAGTGACAATACCAATGTCATGTTGTACACATATTGTACTAATCTGATTTTTCTATAACTTCTGGGGCAGTGACAATACGATGGTCATGTTGTACACATATTGTACTAATCTGATTTTTCTATAACTTCTGGGGCAGTGACAATATGATGGTCATGTTGGACACAAATTGTACTAATCTGATTTTCTATAACTTCTGGGGCAGTGACAATACGATGGTCATGTTGGACACAAATTGTACTAATCTGATTTTTCTACAACTTCTGGGGCAGTGACAATACCAATGTCATGTTGTACACATATTGTACTAATCTGATTTTTCTATAACTTCTGTGGCAGTGACAATACCAATGTCATGTTGTACACATATTGTACTAATCTGATTTTTCTATAACTTGGGGGGCAGTGAAAATCCAGTGGTCATGTTGTACACAATAAATGTACTAATCTGATCTATCCAAAACCTTTGTGTGAATAAAAATATTGTTTTATTTTTGTACTAAAAAAATGTAATAATGTGATCTATACAAATGTCATCCAAAACCTCAGTGCCAATTAAAATGTGGTTTTCCTGTTGTACAAAATAAATGTGCTAATCTTCTTTTAGTAATTTTGGTTTGCTTTGTGTTAATTTCGCCGCCTACACACTGCGTCGTACACACACTGCGACGTACACTTTGCGTTTTTGACTACACATAACTCCAGGAATGACACATGTTTGTGTATTTCCTGGAGATATGTTTACTCCAAAACACAAATATATGACTTATATTTTCGCCACCAGTCTGTCTGTCTGATAATATTGCACAGACTGAATAGAGGATGGTGTTGAGTGCAAGGCATATCTATTTAACCTTGTCAGATATCATAAAAAGTGAAATGAGTCTGGTGTGTTTTTGACATTATTTCACTTTGTGATACAAGGCCAGGGATTCTAGATATAGATTGTAATTACCACATCCTCTATTCAGTGTGTGTTGAAGAAACTGAGGAGATGATGGTGAAAATACACTTTATATGTACAATCCCTGGCCTTGTATCATTACTATCACACCTGAGCAGGTGAATACACATGAGTTTTAACCTGCATGTTGCTTCAGTCTGCATTTATTTGAAGCATACTGTAGCAATGCTGCTGTTTATAACTCATGTGTACTCACCTGCCCAGCCTTGTATCATTACTATCACACCTGGGCAGGTGAATAGACATGAGTTTTAACCAGCAGCGTTGCTTCAGTCTGCATTTATTTGAAGCATACTGTAGCGATGCTGCTGTTTGTAACTCATGTGTATTCACCTGCCCAGCTGTATCATTACTATCACACTGGCAGGTGAATAACATGGTTTAACCAGCAGCGTTGCTTCAGTCTGCATTTGTTGAAGCATACTGTAGCGATGCTGCTGTTTATACTCATGTGTATCACCTGCCCAGCCTTGTATCATTACTATCACACCTAGCAGGTGATACACATGATTTTAACCAGCAGCGTTGCTTCAGTCTGCTTTTATTTTAAGCATACTGTAGCGATGCTGCTGTTTATAACTCATGTGTACTCACCTGCCCAGCCTTGTATCATTACTATCACACCTGGGCAAGTGAATAGACATGAGTTTTAACCAGCAGCGTTGCTTCAGTCTGCATTTTGTTGAAGCATACTGTAGCGATGCTGCTGTTTATAACTCATGTGTACTCACCTGCCCAGGCCTGATACATACTGAAGTGACGATGCGTTATTTGGGGCATCACCACTTCAGCATGCCACCAGCCCTTGGTATTGAACAAGATGTATAATCTTTATTATCTCTGCGTTCCAAATCAAGTCACAGTGATGAAAATACAAATTATATTTATAGTCACATGGTCAGGAATAAAAATTTACAGATGCTTGTGCATCCCCAAATCAATCTTTGAAACAGCAGGCCAGGAGACACAAATATTAGTTGTGTTATCTCCACCGTCACTGAAAATGGAACCAAAACTGGAGAGATAATAAAGGTCATACAACTTGTGTGCATGTATAGTTAACTACCTAGTCAGGATTACAAATAAATTCATGATGCACCCAAAAATATGCATCATGAATTCACTGGTAAACCTGGCCAGTTCATAATTGTTTTTGACTTTAAAAACAGAGACTGCACGTAGTACACAGGTATAAACAGAGGTATTTTATTAACATACAGACAAAAAGGTATTTTATTGACATACAGACAAGAACATTATTTTACACCATTTGATCTTGCCATTCCACCCGTCCTACATCTGAGATGAAGTAGGCCGAAAATTGGTCTCTCATTTGGCTGACTTCAACAGAAGACCTGAGAGGGTGCTGAGTGAACTCAGACAATGGTTTAGGAGCTGCTTTATCAAGTTCAAAGTTTGGGTGCTCTTTCGCCATGACAAAGTTATGTAGCACCACACATGCCTTCACAACTTCATCCACTGTTTGCACTTTCAGTTGAATGGCTGTGCCCAGAATGCGCCATCTAGAAACCAGTATACCGAAGGCACACTCTACAGTTCTTCTTGCCCTGGTCAGCCTGTAATTGAAAATTTTTTTGTTGTGGTCCAAGTCCCGGCTGGAGTAGGGTTTAAGCAGGTGTTGGCTCATCTGGAATGCCTCATCCCCAACCATTACAAATGGCAGTGGTGGACCTTCGGTGTGGGGAAGAGGCCGTGGCATGGGAAAATTGAACTGGTTTCCATACAACCTCCGGCCCATGTCCGAGTTCTTAAAGGCCTGTGAGTCATTTCCACGGCCAAATGCCCCAATGTCCACTGCAACAAACATACAGTCTGCATCAGCAATGGCCATGAGAACTGTAGAGAAGTACTTCTAGTAATTGTAGTACTCCGAGCCTGTTCTTTTAGGTTTGATGATGCGGATGTGTTTCCCATCAACTGCTCCCAAACAGTTGGGGAAACTTCAGGTTGTCCAGAATTTTTCGGCTATTTCTAGCCACTTTTCTGTGGTGGGCAGGGGCATAAATTCCGAACAGTCCACAATGCCCGGCAGGTGTCCACAACAATTCCTGACAACGTGGAGATACCAATCCGGTACTGGAAGTGGAGTGAAGACAGGCTCTCTCCAGTAGCAAGGAATCTAGAGAAAGAAAAAAAAATATTATTGTATATGTTTTTTTAAAACATTAATAAAAAAAAAATGGCATAAAAATAATTCTGGCATCTTTGGAATAGTACATGGCATAAGTAATACAATGATGCAGGCATTGGTTTCTCAATAATACGTACCGTAATGTCACCAGGAGTCTTTCCTCTGGAGGAATCGCCCGACGGAGCTGGGTGTCCTGTCTCCTGATTAATTGTTGGACCCGAGCAAGTAAATCCATGAAGGTTTGTTGTGACATCCGGGTGTAGTCGGTAAATTTCTCCGGGTTTGACTGCAGCTCACTGTAGAGGGTGTGATACGCTCCACGGCTCTCCCGGAGTTCAACAATGGGATGTACCCACAAACGCCGCCGCTGCCGTCTCCAATGTCTCTCTCTCTCCCTTTCTTCATGGCAAGCAACGGCATAAGCCTGAGCCATAGCCATGTGCACATCCAGGTTGAAGTGGAAAGTCTTCATAAGCAGATCCATGTTCACCAAGGTAAATGCAAGCAAATGTGAAGAATGGCTGTGAACAGGCTCTATATAAATATTTTCAATAAGACACGCCCACTGGTGTCCCATTGGTGGGTTCTGTTGCAAGAATTTTTCAAAGTTTTTCATCATGTGAAATGCACAGAAAAAACGCAAACGCATACTAAAACGCTTTAAATAGCATACAATCGCTGCGTTTTTTAAAAGCAATGCGCACTCTTCGACTGCAAAATATCGCAGCGATTACAAGCGTTTGCACGCGTTTTTTTCATGCGTTTTATGTGCGCTCGATACACAGCGCTAAAAAACGCAAGTGTGAAAGTAGCCTTAGACTGCTCTGCAGACTGCAGACTTATCTGCCTGACTTCCTGCCTTCACCCTCTTTTATATCCCTATCAGGGCTCCCCCTGGTGGACTGAGGAAGGGTGAAGGTGTGTGTATGTGGTGAGACCTCTAGTAGACGAATCCTTCATGCACCCTTCTAGGATATGTGAAACGAGCGCAGCTGGGCTCCACACAGACCTCTGCAGTTCTGTGTGTGGTTATACAGGTGGAGCAGACCTCTGCAGATCTGTGTGTGATTATACAGGTGGAGCAGACCTCTGCAGTTCTGTGTGTAGTTATACAGGTGGAGCATACCTCTGCAGTTCTGTGTATGGTTATACAGGTGGAGCAGACCTCTGCAGTTCTGTGTGTGGTTATACAGGTGGAGCAGACCTCTGCAGTTCTGTGTGTGGTTATACAGGTGGAGCAGACCTCTGAAGTTCTGTGTGTGGTTATACAGGTGGAGCAGACCTCTGCAGTTCTGTGTGAGGTTATACAGGTGGAGCAGACCTCTGCAGTTCTGTGTGTGGTTATACAGGTGGAGCGGACCTCTGCAGTTCTGTGTGTGGTTATACAGGTGGAGCAGACCTCTGCAGTTCTGTGTGTGGTTATACAGATGGAGCAGACCTCGGCAGTTCTGTGCGTGGTTATACAGGTGGAGCAGACCTCTGCAGTTCTGTGTGTGGTTATACAGGTGGAGCAGACCTCTGCAGTTCTGTGTTTGGTTATACAGGTGGAGCAGAACTCTGCAGTTGTGTGTATGGTTATACAGGTGGAGCAGACCTCTGCAGTTCTGTGTGTGGTTATACAGGTGGAGCAGACCTCTGCAGTTCTGTGTGTGGTTAAACAGGTGGAGCAGACCTCTGCAGTTCTGTGTGTGGTTATACAGGTGGAGCAGACCTCTGCAGTTCTGTGTGTGGTTATACAGGTGGAGCAGACCTCTGCAGTTCTGTGTGTGATTATACAGGTGGAGCAGACGTCTGCAGTTCTGTGTGTGGTTATACAGGTGGAGCAGACCTCTGCAGTTCTGTGTGTGGTTATACAGGTGGAGCAGACGTCTGCAGTTCTGTGTGTGGTTATACAGGTGGAGCAGACCTCTGCAGTTCTGTGTGTGGTTATACAGGTGGAGCAGACCTCTGCAGTTCTGTGTGTGATTATACAGGTGGAGCAGACCTCTGCAGTTCTGTGTGTGGTTATACAGGTGGAGCAGACCTCTGCAGTTCTGTGTGTGGTTATACAGGTGGAGCAGACCTCTGCAGTTCTATCTATCTGTGGTTATACAGGTGGAGCAGACCTCTGCAGTTCTGTGTGTGGTTATACAGGTGGAGCAGACGTCTGCAGTTCTGCGTGTGGTTATACAGGTGGAGCAGACCTCTGCAGTTCTGTGTGTGGTTATACAGGTGGAGCAGACCTCTGCAGTTCTGTGTGTGGTTATACAGGTGGAGCAGACCTCTGCAGTTCTGTGTGTGGTTATACAGGTGGAGCAGACCTCTGCAGTTCTGTGTGTGGTTATACAGGTGGAGCAGACCTCTGCAGTTCTGTGTGTGGCTATACAGGTGGAGCAGACCTCTGCAGTTCTGTGTGTAGTTATACAGGTGGAGCAGACCTCTGCAGTTCTGTGTGTGGTTATACAGGTGGAGCGGACCTCTGCAGTTGTGTGTGTGGCTATACAGGTGGAGCAGACCTCTGCAGTTCTGTGTGTGGTTATACAGGTGGAGCAGACCTCTGCAGTTCTGTGTGTGATTATACAGGTGGAGCAGACCTCTGCAGTTCTGTGTGTGGTTTTACAGGTGGAGCAGACCTCTGCAGTTCTGTGTGTGGTTATACAGGTGGAGCAGACCTCTGCAGTTCTGTGTGTAGTTATACAGGTGGAGCAGACCTCTGCAGTTCTGTGTGTGGTTATACAGGTGGAGCAGACCTCTGCAGTTCTGTGTATTGTTATACAGGTGGAGCAGACCTCTGCAGTTCTGTGTGTGGTTATACAGGTGGAGCAGACCTCTGCAGTTCTGTGTGTGGTTATACAGGTGGAGCAGACCTCTGCAGTTCTGTGTGTGAGTATACAGATGGAGCAGACCTCTGCAGTTCTGTGTGTTGTTATACAGGTGGAGCAGACCTCTGCAGTTCTGTGCATGGTTATACAGGTGGAGCAGACCTCTGCAGTTCTGTGTGTGGTTATACAGGTGGAGCAGACCTCTGCAGTTCTGTGTGTGGTTATACAGGTGGAGCAGACCTCTGCAGTTCTGTGTGTGGTTATACAGGTGGAGCAGACCTCGGCAGTTCTGTGTGTGACTATACAGGTGGAGCAGACCTCTGCAGTTCTGTGTGTGGTTATACAGGTGGAGCAGACCTCTGCAGCTCTGTGTGTGGTTATACAGGTGGAGCAGACCTCTGCAGTTCTGTGTATTGTTATACAGGTGGAGCAGACCTCTGCAGTTCTGTGTGTGGTTATACAGGTGGAGCAGACCTCTGCAGTTCTGTGTATGGTTATACAGGTGGAGCAGACCTCTGCAGTTCTGTGTGTGGTTATACAGGTGGAGCAGACCTCTGCAGTTCTGTGTTTGTGGTTATACAGGTGGAGCAGACCTCTGCAGTTCTGTGTGTGGTTATACAGGTGGAGCAGACCTCTGCAGTTCTGTGTGTAGTTATACAGGTGGAGCAGACCTCTTCAGTTCTGTGTGTGGTTATACAGGTGGAGCAGACCTCTGCAGTTCTGTGTGTGGTTATACAGGTGGAGCAGACCTCTGCAGCTCTGTGTGTGGTTATACAGGTGGAGCAGACCTCTGCAGTTCTGTGTATTGTTATACAGGTGGAGCAGACCTCTGCAGTTCTGTGTGTGGTTATACAGGTGGAGCAGACCTCTGCAGTTCTGTGTGTGGTTATACAGGTGGAGCAGACCTCTGCAGTTCTGTGTGTGGTTATACAGGTGGAGCAGACCTCTGCAGTTCTGTGTGTGGTTATACAGGTGGAGCAGACCTCTGCAGTTCTGTGTGTGGTTATACAGGTGGAGCAGACCTCTGCAGTTCTGTGTATTGTTATACAGGTGGAGCAGACCTCGGCAGTTCTGTGTGTGATTATACAGGTGGAGCAGACCTCTGCAGTTCTGTGTGTGGTTATACAGGTGGAGCGACACTCTGCAGCTCTGTGTGTGGTTATACAGGTGGAGCAGACCTCTGCAGTTCTGTGTATTGTTATACAGGTGGAGCAGACCTCTGCAGTTCTGTGTATTGTTATACAGGTGGAGCAGACCTCTGCAGTTCTGTGTGTGGTTATACAGGTGGAGCAGACCTCTGCAGTTCTGTGTGTGGTTATACAGGTGGAACAGACCTCTGCAGTTCTGTGTGTGGTTATACAGGTGGAGCAGACCTCTGCAGTTCTGTGTGTGGTTATACAGGTGGAACAGACCTCTGCAGTTCTGTGTGTGTTTACAGGTGGAGCAGACCTCTGCAGTTCTGTGTGTGATTATACAGGTGAGCAGACCTCTGCAGTTCTGTGTGTGGTTATACAGGTGGAGCAGACCTCTGCAGTTCTGTGTGTGGTTATACAGGTGGAGCAGACCTCTGCAGTTCTGTGTGTGGTTATACAGGTGGAGCAGACCTCTGCAGTTCTGTGTGTGGTTATACAGGTGGAACAGACCTCTGCAGTTCTGTGTGTGGTTATACAGGTGGAGCAGACCTCTGCAGTTCTGTGTGTGGTTATACAGGTGGAACAGACCTCTGCAGTTCTGTGTGTGGTTATACAGGTGGAGCAGACCTCTGCAGTTCTGTGTGTGATTATACAGGTGGAGCAGACCTCTGCAGTTCTGTGTGTGGTTATACAGGTGGAGCAGACCTCTGCAGTTCTGTGTGTGGTTATACAGGTGGAGCAGACCTCTGCAGTTCTGTTGTGATTATACAGGTGGAGCAGACCTCTGCAGTTCTGTGTGTGGTTTACAGGTGGAGCAGACCTCTGCAGTTCTGTGTGTGGTTATACAGGTGGAGCAGACCTCTGCAGTTCTGTTGTGGTTATACAGGTGGAGCAGACCTCTGCAGTTCTGTGTGTGGTTGTACAGGTGGAGCAGACCTCTGCAGTTCTGTGGTGGTTATACAGGTGGAGCAGACCTCTGCAGTTCTGTGTGTGGTTATACAGATGGAGCAGACCTCTGCAGTTCTGTGTGTGGTTATAAGGTGGAGCAGACCTCTGCAGTTCTGTGTGTGGTTATACAGGTGGAGCAGACCTCTGCAGTTCTGTGTGTGGTTATACAGGTGGAGCAGACCTCTGCAGTTCTGTGTGTGGTTATACAGGTGGAGCAGACCTCTGCAGCTCTGTGTGTGTTATACAGGTGGAGCAGACCTCTGCAGTTCTGTGTATTGTTATACAGTGGAGCAGACCTCTGCAGTTCTGTGTGTGGTTATACAGGTGGAACAGACCTCTGCAGTTCTGTGTGTGATTATACAGTGGAGCAGACCTCTGCAGTTCTGTGTGTGATTATACAGGTGGAGCAGACCTCTGCAGTTCTGTGTGTGGTTATACAGGTGGAGCAGACCTCTGCAGTTCTGTGTGTGGTTATACAGGTGGAGCAGACCTCTGCAGTTCTGTGTGTGGTTATACAGGTGGAGCAGACCTCTGCAGTTCTGTGTGTGGTTATACAGGTGGAGCAGACCTCTGCAGTTCTGTGTGTGGTTATACAGGTGGAGCAGACCTCTGCAGTTCTGTGTGTGGTTATACAGGTGGAACAGACCTCTGCAGTTCTGTGTGTGATTATACAGGTGGAGCAGACCTCTGCAGTTCTGTGTGTGTTATACAGGTGGAGCAGACCTCTGCAGTTCTGTGTGTGGTTATACAGGTGGAGCAGACCTCTGCAGTTCTGTGTGTGGTTATACAGTGGAGAACCTCTGCAGTTCTGTTTGGATTATACAGGTGGAGCAGACCTCTGCAGTTCTGTGTGTGGTTGTACAGGTGGAGCAGACCTCTGCAGTTCTGTGTGTGGTTATACAGGTGGAGCAGACCTCTGCAGTTCTGTTTGTGGTTATACAGTGGAGCAGACCTCTGCAGTTCTGTGTGTGGTTTACAGGTGGAGCAGACCTCTGCAGTTCTGTGGTGGTTATACAGGTGGAGCAGACCTCTGCAGTTCTGTGTGTGGTTATACAGTGGAGCAGACCTCTGCAGTTCTGTGTGTGGTTATAAGGTGGAGCAGACCTCTGCAGTTCTGTGTGTGGTTATACAGGTGGAGCAGACCTCTGCAGTTCTGTGTGTGGTTATACAGGTGGAGCAGACCTCTGCAGTTCTGTGTGTGGTTATACAGGTGGAGCAGACCTCTGCAGTTCTGTGTGTGGTTATACAGGTGGAGCAGACCTCTGCAGTTTCGTGTTGTAGTTTCAGGTGGGTAACCTCGCAGTCTTGTTGTGTGTGGTATACAGGTGGAGCAGCCCTGCAGTTCTGTGTGTGGTTATACAGGTGGAGCAGACCTCTGCAGTTCTGTTGTGGTTATACAGGTGGAGCAGACCTCTGCAGTTCTGGTGTGGTTATAAGGTGGAGCAGACCTCTGCAGTTCTGGTGTGGTTATACGGTGGAGCAGACCTCTGCAGTTTTTGTGTGGTTTACAGTGGAGCAGACCTTGCAGTCGTTGTGTTTTAGGTGGAGCGACCTGCAGTTCTGTGTGTGGTTTACAGGTGGAGCAGACCTCTGCAGTTCTGTGTGTGGTTATACAGGTGGAGCAGACCTCTGCAGTTTGTGTTGTTATACAGGTGGAGCAGACCTCTGCAGTTCTGTGTGTGTTATACAGGTGGAGCAGCCTCTGCAGTTCTGTGTGTGGTTAACAGGTGGAGCAGACCTTGCAGTTTGTGTGTGGTTATACAGGTGGAGCAGACCTCTGCAGTCTGTGTGTGGTTATACAGGTGGAGCAGACCTCTGCAGTTCTGTGTGTTGTTATACAGGTGGAGCAGACCTCTGCAGTTCTGTGTGGGTTATACAGGTGGAGCAGACCTCTGCAGTTCTGTGTGTGGTTATACAGGTGGAGCAGACCTCTGCAGTTCTGTGTGTGGTTATACAGGTGGAGCAGACCTCTGCAGTTCTGTGTGTGGTTATACAGGTGGAGCAGACCTCTGCAGTTCTGTGTGTGGTTATACAGGTGGAGCAGACCTCTGCAGTTCTGTGTGTGGTTATACAGGTGGAGCAGACCTCTGCAGTTCTGTGTGTGGTTATACAGGTGGAGCAGACCTCTGCAGTTCTGTGTATGGTTATACAGGTGGAGCAGACCTCTGCAGTTCTGTGTGTGGTTATACAGGTGGAGCAGACCTCTGCAGTCTGTGTTTTTACAGGTGGAGCAGACCTCTGCAGTTGTGTGTGGTTATACAGGTGAGCAGACCTTGCGTTTTGTGTGGTTAACAGGTGAGCAGACCTCTGCAGTTCTGTGTGTTAACAGGTGAGCAGACCTCTGCAGTCTGTGTGTGGTTATACAGTGGAGCAGACCTCTGCAGTTCTGTGTTGGTTTACAGGTGGACAGACCTCTGCAGTTCTGTGTGTGGTTATACAGGTGGAGCAGACCTCTGCAGTTCTGTGTGGTTTACAGTGACAGACCTCTGCAGTTCTGTGTGTGTTTACAGGTGGAGCAGACCTCTGCAGTTCTGTGTGTGTTATACGGTGAGCAGACCTCTGCAGTCTGTGTGTGGTTATACAGGTGGAGCAGACCTTGCGTTCTGTGTGTGGTTATACAGTGGAGCAGACTCTGCAGTTCTGTGTGTGGTTATACAGGTGGAGCAGACCCTGCAGTTCTGTGTTGTTATACGGTGGACAGACCTCTGCAGTTCTGTGTGTGGTTATACAGGTGACAGACCTCTGCAGTTCTGTGTGTGGTTATACAGGTGGAACAGACCTCTGCGTTCTGTGTGTGTTATACAGTGGAGCAGACCTCTGCAGTTCTGTGTGTGTTATACAGGTGACAGACCTCTGCAGTTCTGTGGTGGTTACAGGTGGAGCAGACTCTGCAGTTCTGTGTGTGTTATACAGGTGGAGCAGACCTCTGCAGTTCTGTTGTGTTATACAGGTGAGCAGACCTCTGCAGTTCTGTGTGTGGTTTACAGGTGGAGCAGACCTCTGCAGTTCTGTGTGTGGTTATACAGGGGAGCAGACCTCTGCATTCTGTTGTGGTTATACAGGTGGACAGACCTCTGCAGTTCTGTGTGTGGTTAAGGTGGAGCAGACCTCTGCAGTTCTGTGGTGGTTATAAGTGACAGACCTCTGCAGTTCTGTGTGTGGTTATACGTGGAGCAGACCTCTGCAGTTCTGTGTGTGTTATAAGGTGGAGCGACTCTGCAGTTCTGTGTGTGGTTATACAGGTGGAGCAGACCTCTGCAGTTCTGTGTGTGGTTATACAGGTGGAGCAGACCTCTGCGTTCTGTTGTGTATACAGGTGAGCAGACTCTGCAGTCTGTGTGTGGTTTACAGGTGGAGCAGACCTCTGCAGTTCTGTGTTGTTATACAGTGGAGCAACCTCTGCAGTTCTGTTGTGGTTATACAGGTGGACAGACTCTGCAGTTCTGTGTGTGTTTACAGTGGAGCAGACTCTGCATTCTGTGGTGTTATACAGTGGAGCAGACCTCTGCAGTTCTGTGTGTGGTTATACAGTGGAGCAGACTCTGCATTCTGTTGTGGTTATGTGGAGCAGACTCGCAGTCTGTGTGTGTTATACAGGTGGAGCAGACTCTGCAGTTCTGTGTGTGGTATACAGTGGACAGACCTCTGCAGTTCTGTGTGTGGTTATACAGGTGGAGCAGACTCTGCAGTTCTGTGTGTGGTTATACAGTGGACAGACCTCTGCAGTCTGTGTTGTTATACAGTGGAGCAGACCTCTGCAGTTCTGTGTGTGTTATACAGGTGGACAGACCTTGCAGTTCTGTGGTGTTATACAGGTGGAGCGCTCTGCAGTCTGTGTGTGGTTATACAGGTGGAGCAGACTCTGCAGTTCTGTTGTGTTATACAGTGGAGCAGACTCTGCAGTCTGTGTGTGGTTTACAGGTGGAGCAGACCTCTGCAGTTCTGTGTGTGGTTATACAGTGGACAGACCTCTGCAGTTCTGTTGTGGTATACAGGTGGACAGACCTCTGCAGTTCTGTGTGTGTTTACAGTGGAGCAGACCTCTGCAGTTCTGTGGTGGTTATCAGGTGACAGACCTCTGCGTTCGTGTGTGGTTATACAGTGGAGCAGACCTCTGCAGTTCTGTGTGTGTTATACAGGTGGAGCAGACCCTGCAGTTCTGTGTGTGTTATAAGGTGGAGCAGACCTCTGCAGTTCTGTGTTGGTTATACAGGTGGAGCAGACCTCTGCAGTTCTGTTTGTGATTATACAGGTGGAGCAGACCTCTGCAGTTCTGTGTGTGGTTGTACAGTGGAGCAGACCTCTGCAGTTCTGTGTGTGGTTATACAGGTGGAGCAGACCTCTGCAGTTCTGTTTGTGGTTATACAGGTGGAGCAGACCTCTGCAGTTCTGTGTGTGGTTGTACAGGTGGAGCAGACCTCTGCAGTTCTGTGCGTGGTTATACAGGTGGAGCAGACCTCTGCAGTTCTGTGTGTGGTTATACAGATGGAGCAGACCTCTGCAGTTCTTGTGTGTGGTTATAGAGGTGGAGCAGACCTCTGCAGTTCTGTGTGTGGTTATACAGGTGGAGCAGACCTCTGCAGTTCTGTGTGTGGTTATACAGGTGGAGCAGACCTCTGCAGTTCTGTGTGTGGTTATACAGGTGGAGCAGACCTCTGCAGCTCTGTGTGTGGTTATACAGGTGGAGCAGACCTCTGCAGTTCTGTGTATTGTTATACAGATGGAGCAGACCTCTGCAGTTCTGTGTGTGGTTATACAGGTGGAGCAGACCTCTGCAGTTCTGTGTGTGGTTATACAGGTGGAGCAGACCTCTGCAGTTCTGTGTGTGGTTATACAGGTGGAGCAGACCTCTGCAGTTCTGTGTATGTTATACAGGTGGAGCAGACCTCTGCAGTTCTGTGTGTGGTTATACAGGTGGAGCAGACCTCTGCAGTTCTGTGTGTGTTATACAGGTGGAGCAGACCTCTGCAGTTCTGTGTGTGGTTATACAGGTGGAGCAGACCTCTGCAGTTCTGTGTATTGTTATACAGGTGGAGCAGACCTCTGCAGTTCTGTGTTGTGGTTATACAGGTGGAACAGACCTTTTGCAGTTCTGTGTGTGGTTATACAGGTGGAGCAGACCTCTGCAGTTTTTGTGTGTGTTATACAGGTGGAGCAGACCTCTGCAGTTTTGTGTTGTTGATTATACAGGTGGAGAGACCTCTGCAGTTCTGTGTTTTGGTTTTTACAGGTGGAGCGGAACCTCTGCAGTTCTGTGTGTGGTTATACAGGTGGAGCAGACCTCTGCAGTTCTGTGTGTGGTTATACAGGTGGAGCAGACCTCTGCAGTTCTGTGTGTGGTTATCAGGTGGAGCAGACCTCTGCAGTTCTGTGTGTGGTTTACAGGTGGAGCAGACCTCTGCAGTTCTGTGTGTGGTTATACAGGTGGAGCAGACCTCTGCAGTTCTGTGTGTGATTATACAGGTGGAGCAGACCTCTGCAGTTCTGTGTATTGGTTATACAGGTGGAGCAGACCTCGCAGTTCTGTGTGTGGGGTTTTACAGGTGGAGCAGACCTCTGCAGTTCTGTGTGTGGTTATACAGGTGGAGCGGACCTCTGCAGTTCTGTGTGTGGTCATACAGGTGGAGCAGACCTTGCAGTTCTGTGTGTGTTAATACAGGTGGAGCAGCCTCTGCAGTTCTGTGTGTGGTTTATACAGGTTGGAGCAGACCCTGCGTTCTGTTGTTTGTTTAACAGGTGGAGCAGACCTCTGCAGTTCTGTTTGTGATTATACAGGTGGAGCAGACCTCTGCAGTTCTGTGTGTGGTTATACAGGTGGAGGAAACCCCTGCAGTTCTGTGTATTGGGTTTTACAGGTGGAGCAGACCTCTGCAGTTCTGTGTGTGGTTATACAGGTGGAGCAGACCTCTGCAGCTTTTGTGTGTGGTTTTACAGGTGGAGCAGACCTCTGCAGTTCTGTGTATTGTTTATAAAGGGGGAGCAGACCTCTGCAGTTTGTGTGTGGTTATACAGGTGGGCAGACCTCTGCGTTCTGTGTGTGGTTATACAGGTGGAGCAGGACCTCTGCAGTTCTTGTGGTTTTACAGGTGGAGCAGACCTCTGCACTCTGTGTGTGGTTATTACAGGTGGAGCAGACCTTGCAGTTCTGGTATTGTTCTTACAGTGGAGTCAGCCTCTGCAGTTCTGTGTGTGGTTTTAGGTGGAGAAGACCTCTGCAGTTCTGTGTGTTGGTTATACAGTGGAGCAGACCTCTGCAGTTCTGTGTTTGTTATACAGGTGGAGCAGACCTCTGCAGTTCTGTGTGTGTTATACAGGTGGAGCAGACCTCTGCAGTTCTGTGTTGTGTTATACAGGTGGAGCAGACCTCTGCAGTTCTGTGTGTGGTTATACAGGTGGAGCAGACCTCTGCAGTTCTGTGTGTGGTTATACAGGTGGAGCAGACCTCTGCAGTTCTGTGTTTGTTATACAGGTGGAGCAGACCTCTGCAGTTCTGTGTGTGGTTATACAGGTGGAGCAGACCTCTGCAGTTCTGTATGTGGTTATACGATGGAGCAGCCTCTGCAGTTCTGTGTGTGTTTGGAGGTGGAGCAGACCTCTGCAGTTCTGTGTGTGGTTATACAGGTGGAGCAGACCTCTTCAGTTCTGTGTTTGTTTACAGGTGGAGAGACCTCTGCAGTTCTGTGTTTGTGGGTTTCAGGTGGTAAAACCTCTGAGTTCGGTGTGTGGCTTTCAGGTGGAGGTGACCTTGCATTGGTTCTGTGTGTGATTATACAGGTGGAGCAGACCTCTGCAGTTCTGTGTGTGGTTATACAGGTGGAGCAGACCTCTGCAGTTCTGTGTGTGGTTATTTCAGGTGGAGCAGACCTCTGCAGTTCTGTGTGTGGTTATACAGGTGGAGCAGACCTTTGCAGTTCTGTGTGTGGTTATACAGGTGGAGCAGACCTCTGCAGTTCTGTGTATTGTTATACAGGTGGAGCAGACCTCTGCAGTTCTGTGTGTGGTTATACAGGTGGAGCAGACCTCTGCAGTTCTGTGTGTGGTTATACAGGTGGAGCAGACCTCTGCAGTTTTTGTGTGTGGTTATACAGGTGGAGCAGACCTCTGCAGTTCTGTGTGTGGTTATACAGGTGGAGCAGACCTCTGCAGTTCTGTGTGTGGTTATACAGGTGGAGCAGACCTCTGCAGTTCTGTGTGTGGTTATACAGGTGGAGCAGACCTCTGCAGTTCTGTGTGTGGTTATACAGATGGAGCAGACCTCTGCAGTTCTGTGTGTGGTTATACAGGTGGAGCAGACCTCTGCAGTTCTGTGTGTGGTTATACAGGTGGAGCAGACCTCTGCAGTTCTGTGTGTGGTTATACAGGTGGAGCAGACCTCTGCAGTTCTGTGTATTGTTTACAGGTGGAGCAGACCTCTGCAGTTCTGTGTGTGGTTATACAGGTGGAACAGACCTCTGCGTTCTGTGTGTGGTTATACAGGTGGAGCAGGACCTCTGCAGTTCTGTGTGTGGTTATACAGGTGGAGCAGACCTCTGCAGTTCTGTGTGTGGTTATACAGGTGGAGCAGACCTCTGCAGTTTCTGTGTGTGGTTATACAGGTGGGAGCAGACCTCTGCAGTTCTGTGTGTGGTTATACAGGTGGAGCAGACCTCTGCAGTTCTGTGTGTGGTTATAAGGTGGAGCAGACCTCTGCAGTTCTGTGTGTGGTTATACAGGTGGAGCAGACCTCTGCAGTTCTGTGTGTGGTTATACAGGTGGAGCAGACCTCTGCAGTTCTGTGTGTTGTTATACAGGTGGAGCAGACCTCTGCAGTTCTGTGTGTGGTTATACAGGTGGAGCAGACCTCTGCAGTTCTGTGTGTGGTTATACAGGTGGAGCAGACCTCTGCAGTTCTGTGTATTGTTATACAGGTGGAGCAGACCTCTGCAGTTCTGTGTGTGGTTATACAGGTGGAACAGACCTCTGCAGTTCTGTGTGTGGTTATACAGGTGGAGCAGACCTCTGCAGTTCTGTGTGTGGTTATACAGGTGGAGCAGACCTCTGCAGTTCTGTTTTGTGGGTTTTACAGGTGGAGCAGACCTCTGCAGTTCTGTGTGTGGTTATACAGGTGGAGCAGACCTCTGCAGTTCTGTGTGTGGTTATACAGGTGGAGCAGACCTCTGCAGTTCTGTGTGTGGTTATACAGGTGGAGCAGACCTCTGCAGTTCTGTGTATTGTTATACAGGTGGGAGCAGACCTCTGCAGTTCTGTGTGTGGTTATACAGGTGGAGCAGACCTCTGCAGTTCTGTGTTGGTTATACAGGTGGAGCAGACCTCTGCAGTTCTGTGTGTGGTTATACAGGTGGAGCAGACCTCTGCAGTTCTGTGTGTGGTTATACAGGTGGAGCAGACCTCTGGCAGTTCTGTGTGTGATTATACAGGTGGAGCAGACCTCTGCAGTTCTGTGTGTGGTTATACAGGTGGAGCAGACCTCTGCAGTCTGTGTGTGTTATACAGGTGGAGCAGACCTCTGCAGTTCTGTGTATTGTTATACAGGTGGAGCAGACCTCTGCAGTTCTGTGTGTGGTTATACAGGTGGAGCAGACCTCTGCAGTTCTGTGTGTGGTTATACAGGTGGAGCAGACCTCTGCAGTTCTGTGTGTGGTTATACAGGTGGAGCAGACCTCTGCAGTTTCTGTGTGTGATTATACAGGTGGAGCAGACCTCGCAGTTCTGTGTGTGGTTATACAGGTGGAGCAGACCTCTGCAGTTCTGTGTGTGGATTATACAGGTGGAGCAGACCTCTGCAGTTCTGTTTGTGATTATACAGGTGAGCAGACCTCTGCAGTTCTGTGTGTGGTTGTACAGGTGAGCAGACCTCTGCAGTTCTGTGTATTGTTATACAGGTGGAGCAGACCTCTTCAGTTCTGTGTGTGGTTATACAGGTGGAGCAACCTCTGCAGTTCTGTGTGTGGTTATACAGGTGGAGCAGACCTCTGCAGTTCTGTGTGTGGTTATACAGGTGGAGCAGACCTCTGCAGTTCTGTGTGTGGTTATACAGGTGGAGCAGACCTCTGCAGTTCTGTGTGTGGTTTATACAGGTGGAGCAGACCTCTGCAGTTCTGGTGTGATTTATACAGGTGGAGCAGACCCTGCAGTTCTGTGTGTGGTTATACAGGTGGAGCAGACCTCTGCAGTTCTGTGTGTGGTTATACAGGTGGAGCAGACCTCTGCGTTCTGTTTGTGATTATACAGGGTGGAGCAGACCTCTGCAGTTCTGTGTGTGGTTGTAACAGGTGGGCAGACCTCTGCAGTTCTGTGTGTGGTTATACAGGTGGAGCAGACCTCTGCAGTTCTGTTTGTGTTTATACAGGTGGAGCAGACCTCTGCAGTTCTGTGTGTGGTTGTACAGGTGGAGCAGACCTCTACAGTTCTGTGCGTGGTTATACAGGTGGAGCAGACCTCTGCAGTTCTGTGTGTGGTTATACAGATGGAGCAGACCTCTGCAGTTCTGTGTGTGGTTATAGAGTGGAGCAGACCTCTGCAGTTGTGTGTGGTTATACAGGTGGAGCAGACCTCTGCAGTTCTGTGTGTGGTTATACAGGTGGAGCAGACCTCTGCAGTTCTTGTGTGTGGTTTATACAGGTGGAGCAGACCTCTGCAGCTCTGTGTGTGGTTATACAGGTGGAGCAGACCTCTGCTGTTCTGTGTATTGTTATACAGATGGAGCGGACTCCTGCAGTTCGTGTTGTGGTTATACAGGTGGAGCAGACCTCTGCAGTTCTGTGTTTGGTTATACAGGTGGAGCAGACCTCTGCAGTTCTGTGTGTGGTTATACAGGTGGAGCAGACCTCTGCAGTTCTGTGTGTGATTATACAGGTGGAGCAGCCCTCTGCGGTTCTGTGGTGTGGTTATACAGGTGGAGCAGACCTCTGCAGTTCTGTGTGTGGTTATACAGGTGGAGCAGACCTCTGCAGTTCTGTGTGTGGTTATACAGGTGGAGCAGACCTCTACAGTTCTGTGCGTGGTTATACAGGTGGAGCATACCTCTGCAGTTCTGTGTGTGGTTATACAGGTGGAGCAGACCTCTGCAGTTCTGTGTGTGGTTATACAGGTGGAGCAGACCTCTGCAGTTCTGTGTGTGGTTAACAGGTGGAGCAGACCTCTGCAGTACTGTGTATTGTTATACAGGTGGAGCAGACCTCTGCAGTTCTGTGTGTGGTTATACAGGTGGAGCAGACCTCTGCAGTTCTGTGTGTGGTTATACAGGGGAGCAGACCTCTGCAGTTCTGTGTGTGGTTATACAGGTGGAGCAGACCTCTGCAGTTCTGTGTGTGGTTATACAGGTGGAGCAGACCTCTGCAGTTCTGTGTATTGTTATACAGGTGGAGCAGACCTCTGCAGTTCTGTGTGTGGTTATACAGGTGGAACAGATCTCTGCAGTTCTGTGTGTGGTTATACAGGGTGGAGCAGACCTCTGCAGTTCTGTGTGTGATTATACAGGTGGAGCAGACCTCTGCAGTTCTGTGTGTGGTTGTACAGGTGGAGCATGACCTCTGCGTCTGTTTGTGATTATACAGGTGGAGCAGACCTCTGCAGTTCTGTGTGTGGTTTACAGGTGGAGCAGACCTCTGCAGTTCTGTGTGTGGTTTATACAGGTGGAGCAGACCTCTGCAGTTCTGTTTGTGGTTATACAGGTGGAGCAGACCTCTGCAGTTCTGTGTGTGGTTGCACAGGTGGAGCAGACCTCTACAGTTCTGTGCGTGGTTATACAGGTGGAGCAGACCTCTGCAGTTCTGTGTGTGGTTTACAGGTGGAGCAGACCTCTGCAGTTCTGTGTGTGGTTATACAGGTGGAGCAGACCTCTGCAGTTCTGTGTGTGGTTATACAGGTGGAGCAGACCTCTGCAGTTCTGTGTGTGGTTATACAGGTGGAGCAGACCTCTGCAGTTCTGTGTGTGGTTTATACAGTGGAGCAGACCTCTGCAGTTCTGTGTATTGTTATACAGGTGGAGCAGACCTCTGCAGTTCTGTGTGTGGTTATACAGGTGGAGCAGACCTCTGCAGTTCTGTGTGTGGTTATACAGGTGGAGCAGACCTCTGCAGTTCTGTGTGTGGTTATACAGGTGGAGCAGACCTCTGCAGTTCTGTGTGTGGTTATACAGGTGGAGCAGGACCTCTGCAGTTCTGTGTATTGTTATACAGGTGGAGCAGACCTCTGCAGTTTTGTGTGTGGTTATAAGGGGAAACAGACCTCTGCAGTTCTGTGTGTGGTTATACAGGTGGAGCTGACCTCTGCAGTTCTGTGTGGTTATACAGGTGGAGCAGACCTCTGCATGTTCTGTGTGTGATTATACAGGTGGAGCAGACCTCTGCAGTTCTGTGTGTGGTTATACAGGTGGAGCAGACCTCTGCAGTTCTGTGTGTGGTTATAAATGGTGGAGCAGACCTCTGCAGTTCTGTGTGTGGATTATACAGGTGGGGCAGACCTCTGCAGTTCTGTGTATTGTTTACAGGTGGAGCAGACCTCTGCAGTTCTGTGTGTGGTTATAAGGTGGAGCAGACCTCTGCAGTTCTGTTTGTGGTTATACAGGTGGAGCAGACCTCTGCAGTTCTGTGTGTGGTTAACAGGTGGAGCAGACCTCTGCAGTTCTGTGTGTGATTATACAGGTGGAGCAGACCTCTGCAGTTCTGTGCTGTGGTTATACAGGTGGAGCAGACCTCTGCAGTTCTGTGTGTGGTTATACAGATGGAGCAGACTCTGCAGTTCTGTTTGTGGTTATACAGGTGGAGCAGACCTCTGCAGTTCTGTGTGTGGTTATACAGGTGGAGCAGACCTCTGCAGTTCTGTGTGTGGTTATACAGGTGGAGCAGACCTCTGCAGTTTTTGTGTGTGTGGTTATACAGGTGGAGCAGACCCTGCAGTTCTGTGTGTGGTTATACAGGTGGAGCAGACCTCTGCAGTTCTGTGTTGGTTATACAGATGGAGCAGACCTCTGCAGTTCTGTGTGTGGTTATACAGGTGGAGCAGACCTCTGCCCGTTCTGTGGTGGTTATACAGGTGGAGCAGACCTCTGCAGTTCTGTGTGTGGTTATACAGGTGGAGCAGACCTCTGCAGTTCTGTGTGTGGATTATACAGGTGGGAGCAGCCCTCTGCAGTTCTGTGTGTGGTTTTTACAGGTGGAGCAGACCTCTGCAGTTCTGTGTGTGTGGTTATACAGGTGGAGCAGACCTCTGCAGCTCTGTGTGTGGTTATACAGGTGGAGCAGACCTCTGCTGTTCTGTGTATTGTTATACAGATGGAGCGGACCTCTGCAGTTCTGTGTGTGGTTATACAGGTGGAGCAGACCTCTGCAGTTCTGTGTGTGGTTATAACAGGTGGAGCAGACCTCTGCAGTTCTGTGTGTGGTTATACAGGTGGAGCAGACTCTGCAGTTCTGTGTGTGATTATACAGGTGGAGCAGCCCTCTGCGGTTCTGTGGGGTGGTTATACAGGTGGAGCAGACCTCTGCAGTTCTGTGTGTGGTTATACAGGTGGAGCAGACTCTGCAGCAGTCTTGTGTGGTTATACAGGTGGAGCAGACCTCTGCAGTTCTGTGTGTGGTTATACAGGTGGAGCAGACCTCTGCAGTTCTGTGTGTGGTTATACAGGTGAGCAGACCTCTGCAGTACTGTGTATTGTTATACAGGTGGAGCAGACCTCTGCAGTTCTGTGTGTGGTTAACAGGTGGAGCAGACCTCTGCAGTTCTGTGTGTGATTATACAGGTGGAGCAGACCCCCTGCAGTTCTGTGTGTGGTTATACAGGTGGAGCAGACCTCTGCAGTTCTGTGTGTGGTTATACAGGTGGAGCAGACCTCTGCAGTTCTGTGTGTGGTTATACAGGTGGAACAGACCTCTGCAGTTCTGTGTGTGGTTATACAGTGGAGCAGACCTCTGCAGTTCTGTGTGTGGTTATACAGGTGGAGCAGACCTCTGCAGTTTTGTGTGTGGTTGTACAGGTGGAGCAGACCTCTGCAGTTCTGTTTGTGTTATACAGGTGGAGCAGACCTCTGCAGTTCTGTGTGTGGTTATACAGGTGGGAGCAGACCTCTGCAGTTCTGTGTGTGGTTTTACAGGTGGAGCAGACCCTCTCGTGTTTGTGGTTTTTTAAGGTGGGAGACCCTTTCTGTTGGGGTTTTTAAGGGGGGCAACCCCTTCATTCTGTGTGGGGTTTAAGGTGGAGCAGACCTCTATTTGTGGGGTTTACAGGTGGAGCAACCTGGCGTTCTGTTGTGGTTTACAGGTGGAGCAGACCCTGCATTTGGGGTTTGGTTTAAGGTGGGAGCCCTGCGTTTGTGGTGGTTTTAAGGTGGGCGACCCCCGTTTGTGTGTGGTTTTTACGGTGGGCAGCCCCCTTGCAGTTCTTTTTGTGGTTTTACGGTGGGGCCTCTGCAGTTTGTTTTTGTTTAAGGTGGGCAGACCTCTGCGTTCTTTGTTTTAAGGTGGAGGACCCTGCAGTTCGGGTTTTTGGGGTTTACAGGTGGGGGAGACCCTGCGTTTTGTGGGGGGTTTTTTACGGGGGAGACCCCAGTTCTGTGTGGGTTATACGGGGAGCAGACCCTGCAGTTTTTGGTGTGGTTTTCAGGTGGAGCAGCTTGCGTTTGTGGTGGTTATCGGTGGAGCAGACCCTGGGGTTTGTTTTTGTTATCAGGGGAGCAGACCCTGCAGTTCTTGGTGTTATCGGGGGGAAAAACCCTCAGTTCTGTGTGTGGTTATACAGGGGAGAGACCCGGTTCTTTGTGGTTATAAAGGGGAGCAGCCCCGCAGTTTTTTGGGGATTTACAGGTGGGAAACCTCTGGTTCTGTTTTGGGGTTTCGGTGGGCAGCCTCTGCATTCTTGTGGGTTTTGGGGAGCGACCTCTGCAGTTTTTTTGGGTTATACAGGGGGCATCCTCGCGTTAGTGTGTGGTGTGAGACGGAGTGATATGTGTGAAGGGGTTTACATTTCACCTAGGAAAAAGGGAAATGGGGGTTTGTAAACCTAGGGTGAAAAAAGGTCATAACCTCAAATTCAGCACACCTTGCCCCAACCTGAAACTACTCGGCTTATTAGGGACCGAAGAGGTTTGCAAAACAACTGGGCTAGTTTACCCGGGGGACACGGAAGGTGCCGGGGGCACAAAAAAAACAGTCCCAAGATTTTTGAGCTGTCTTTCCCTGGAACGGAGGTGTCTGGAAAAAGGAAGCGTCTCCAAGAGTGTTTGAGCTATCTCGTTTGGGTGCAGGAAGGCCCCGGCATAGGAGTGTCTCAGTGCAAATCGTGTGAAGAGGGGAATGGAGTGGATCTCTCAAAAGTTGGTCGGGGAAGGTCCTTCAGACCAAGGGGAGTATCTTGAAGCTATATGGTAAAAAATGTGAATGTTTTTTTTTGGGGGACGACTGGTAGATCTGGGTCCCGGATAGAGGGGCCATCTATCTAAGTGTAATTTTAGAGGCTAAAAAAGCCCAGGTTTTTGTTTTGCTTTGTTTTAATCTTTTGTGTGGCTTTAATAAAGCGGTTTTGCGGCCAGTTTTGCACCGAATGCTGTCTAATGAACTGTTTTTTGCCATTCTTTTACCCAGACAGCGACCCTGACTATATCCCCTGAAATGCTACTTTTGGGGGAGTGCTGTGGCGGCAGTCCCTGTACATTTTTTGCGGGTGTGTATGCAGCACGTGGCGGGGAGACAGCTTAAAAAGGGGAAAATCTATTGAAATAGCAGCAGAAAAAAAAAAAAAAAAAAAAAATGTGTCACCGGGGAAAAAAATTGTTTGGGCGTCTTGGGAGACAGTGGCCTGATGGGGGCTGCGAGAGAAAATGTATGCACAGCAAAGTGATGTTGTGAAAATGACTGTGGAATGTGCAGCAGCAAAAAAAAAGTCTGTGGAGCAGTCTTAAAGGCAGGAGCCTAATAGATTTGCAAAGGAAAAAAAAAAAAAAAAAAAGTGTTGACGCAGAGCGAATTTTTTTGGAAAAACTGTGGAGTGTGTATGTTTGTGTGAAGATGCCCTTGTTGAGACAGGAAGTTGCGCAGGATGACAGCAGGAGGCGCTGTTTAAAAAAAAGGCACAAGTTTTGTGCAACAAAAAAACTGCCGGGGGGTTTAGCGATAAGCCCCGCATTTTGGGGGGGAAACTCATGGTCCCGGGGCCCCGGCCCGCGGAGCCTGCAGCAGGATGGGCAGCGCGCCTGCAGCAGCGATGCAGGAGCCGGCAGCAATTCCTGCAGCAGCAGCAGGAGAATAACGGTGTTGGGCGTTTTGGTCTCAGCCCCGTCTCGGTAATGTTGGAGGAAATGCGGGCCGCTGAAAGAAGGCGGTAAGAGGTCCCTGAAAAAGAGAAAACCCCGTGATGATGTGGGGTTATTCACTAGGTTTGGAGTTGGGAAGGGAAAAGGGGAATCTGCCCCTATCTGAAGGGGGCCCTGATGGTCGCACCCTATCTGATTGGAGAGCCCAAAAGGCTTTTTGATGAGCGAGCAGGACAGCCAGATTGCAAGTTGAAAGGGGAGATTCTTCCCGGCGGGGTGTTCGGTGACACCCCCTCCCCGGGGGGTACATGCTGGAGACATTGGAAGTCTGCAGTCAGCAGGCTTATTTTGGGTTAAAAGGGTAGGGACCGTACCCAAGCAGTCCCCTGAGGTAAGCCGTCTGAGGGTCGTCACTTCGGGTTCCCGGACGTGAACTCTGCGGTAAGGCGTTCCAGCGTTGGGGACATGGGGTATGTGATAAGCGGGTTTTGGGCCCCCGGGGGGGCATTGGGTGGGAGAGTGTGATGGGCGTGTTGGAGCTGGCGTAAAAAAAGCGCCCTGTCCAATAGGGGGGGGCCCCTTTTGTTGTGATTTTGGGGAGATCCCTCTCTCCCTGCCGGGCCCCGTGTGTGTGCCACCCCAGCGGAGACGGCCCCAGGGGCCCGGTGGTTTATGACGCCCAGCAAGGCCTCTTACTGGGTCCAGTGATTTTCCTAGGGGACACTGTTTTATAGGGACTTTTTCCCTGATAAGCGCCTGAGTTTTGGTGTGCATCCGTGGAGACCCCAAAAATTCCCCCGAGACTGCCGTGGCTTGGCCCCAAAAAATCGGGGGGTTTTCATATGAAGGGGGGTAGTGAGAACCTGGTGCAACCGTCATTTTGGGGGGTAATGACTTTCCCGGCTAAGGATCCGGGGGGGAAGGGTGATTTTGATGAACAGTGTGAAAAATCCTTAGGGTGCGAAAACCCCGGGGGGGAAACAATGCTAGGGGCCCCCTTAAAAATGTGAAAATTATGATGACCTGAAAAATGATGTTTTCATGATAAAAATGATGCCTGTAATGATGCTGATATTGATAATGATAATGTGATCTGAAATGTGATGACCATGATGTTTTGTGATATTGAAATGATGTGATGTAATCAAAATAGTGATTTACTGTGATGATATGATAAAGATGAAACCCTTTGCAGGTGATTTTGGGGAGCGGGGTTTGGGGGTTCTGGGAAAAAGTCCCCCTTATTCCCTGGCCCTTAAAATTTTGAGTTTGGAGCGTGGGAGACCCCTCTCTTAAAAGGCCCCCGGGGAAAAAAAAAAAAAAAAAAAAAAATTTTAATTATTTAAAAACCCCCCCAAACCCACCCAAAACAATAGCCATTGTATAGGGACACTGAAGTCAGGGGGAGGTCGTGAGTCGTCCTAGTACCTGAGCTTATAGAAGATAGTGCTGGGGTTTCCTTGTCACCTTGGGGCCAGTGTAAAGTTTAAGTTGGGTGACATGTTAACTAATTCCAGATCAAGTGTGAAAAAAAATGAATTTAAACCCCCGAAGTGAGCAGGAGGAATGAAAAGAATTGAAAACCCCCGACAGTGAGCGGTTGAATAAAAAAAGAAGTGTTGGCCCGAGTGGGGAAAGTGAATGAAATGAATTGTTAACCCGCAGTGAGGGATGTGAATGAAATAAAATGATACCCCCGCGGGGGAGCCGTGTGGTTTTGGAAAAAAGGGTTTAGATAGTGTGTGTTTTTGATGATTTTTAAAAAAACCGTGAAATTTTGGGGAAGGATGGTAGCAGAGGAGGTTAGAGTCCTGAGAAGAAAGTGATGCTGACTTACAGAAAACAGAAATGGCTCTGAAGATGTTTTACGTTGGCCGGTTCCCCCGGGAAAAAAAAGGGACAGGAGGAGAGCTGAGTTTAAGGCAGGACTCTGAACTGAAAACGCAGTGGATGTGTTGAAAGGGAAAAGTTGTCGGTGTGTGGTGTGGGGGCTGCATCATGCCAAAAGGCTCTGAAGGTATGCTGCAGAGGTGGGGGAAAAGCTGGAAATGGTGGTCACCAGCCAGTGCCCATCGAAGTGAGGTTTCAAGTGAAGCTGTGGGAACAAGAATGAAGATATGGGGACTGACTTTGTCCAGGAATCTGTTTCTCCCCAAGCAGCGGCGGGAGGGTTTGGTCCCGGATCGAGCTGGCATTGGTGAGCTCAAGGCATTTCAGGGAGGCTACATCGGAGCCCGTCCCAACAAATGGGGGGAAAACGATGTGTCCTCCGTTGCCGCTACGACCCGGGAGCCCAGATGGGTGAGAAGTGGTGGAAGAGAAGAAACCCCGGGGGTTCTGGCATGTCCCCCCGAAGAGCTGAAGAAGGGGCTGAAGACATAAAGGACGGCCAACAGGTAAAGATGAAGTGATTACTTCTCAGAAAAACTCCAAAAAAGGATGAAGGAGCGTGATGGACCATGAGCATCTTCTGGGAAGCTCAATGAAGTAAAGAAGGTTCAAGGGAAATGGAAAAAAAGTGAAAAAACCCTATCCCCTGTGTAGTTGGGGGCACAGGTCAGTGCACCCCGGGACAGGAGGTAAGTGGTTTTGAGGAAGAGGCAGCAGAGTGTTTGATGTGTGGGCTACTTCTTGGCCAGGCACTTATCGAAAAAAAGCCCGGCCCTAAGGTCAAAGAAACCGTGGGAACCCCCGGCCCCCCAGAGAGATAGGCCCGGGGGGTCGGTAGTGCGGATGCTTCAGATAAGAGAAAGCTGATGTTGGCTAGACTCGGGGAAGATACAAATGACAGTTTTAAAAAATGAAAAGAGGGCCTGATGGCCAAGTTTACTGTCTCTTTGGTTGTTGACCAGCCCCCCGGTTGGTTTTACCAGCCCCCGGTTGGGAAGAGGGGGGGGATTGGAGAAGTGAGTGAATATGTGATGAAGGGGGGGACATTTCCTAGGTTTTAGGGAAATGTGTGGCTTTGAAAAAACCCAGTTTTAAAAAAGGGGGCATACCCTCACATTCGCACCATTGCGACAAGCCGAAACTACTCAGGTTTAATTAGGAGACCAGAAGTGGTGTCGCAAACACAATTGAGAGCTAGTTTACCTGGAACAGGAAGGGTCTGGGGAAAAGAAACAGTCCCAAAAGGGGTGTTTTAGTGTCTTTTGCCCGGACACAGGAGGTGTCCGGGGAAAAGGAGCAATCTCCAAGGTGTTTGGCTATCTCGTTTGGGTGCAGAAGGGACCCCGGACTAGGAGTGTCTCAGTGCAAATGTGTAAGAGCGGCTGAATAGGAGTGGTCTCTCTCAAGCTGGTATGGAAAGGGCCTTCAGACACAGGGGGTTTTGTGAAATCCTCTGGTAACATATGTGTAGTGTTGTTTTGGGCAAGATGGTAGGTCGGGTCCCCGGATAGAGAGGGATTTTAGGGAATTTGAGGCTAGACAAACCCGGTTTCTGTTTATTTTGTTTAATCTGTTTGCTGTGGATTTAATAAGTGGTTGCGGCCCGTTTTGACCAGAATGCTGTCTGATGAACTGTTTTTTATGCCTTCTGTCTACCCCCGACGCGATCCTAGAGCTAATCCCTGAAATGCTACAGTGGGTTTTACAGGGGAGAGCCTCTGCAGTTCTGTGTTGGGGTTTTACAGGGGAGCAGACCTCTGAGTTTTGTTGTGATTTTACGGTGGAGCGACGTCCAGTTTGTGTGTGGTTATAAGGTGGAGCAGACCTCTTTTGCAGTTCTGTGTGTGGTTTACGGTGGGGCAGACCTCTGCAGTTTGTGTGTGATTACAGGTGGAGCAAATTCGTTTTTTGTGTGGGTTTACAGGTGGAGCAGACCTCTGCAGTTCTGTGTGGATTATTCAGGGGAGCAGACCTCTGCAGTTCTGTGTGTGTTATACGTGGGCAGAATCTGCAGTTTCTGTGTGGTTATACAGGTGGAAGCAGACCTCTGCGTTCTGTGTTGGTTATTCAGATGGAGCAGCCTTGCAGTTCTGTGTGGGTTTAGAGGTGGGCAGCCTCTGAGTTCTGTGTTGGTTTAAAGGGGGAGGACCTCGGCAGTTTGTGTGTGGTTTATACAGGTGGAGCGACCCCGCAGTTCTGTGTGTGTTTATACAGATGGAGAGACCTCTGCAGTTCGTGTGTGGTTATACAGGTGGAGAGACCTCTGCAGTTTGTGTTGGTTTTTAAGAGGGAGCAGACCTTGCAGTTCTGTGTGTGGTTATACAGGTGGGCGACCTCTGCGTTTGTGTGTGGTTTTACAGTGGAGCAGCCTCTGAGTTTTTGTGTGTGGTTATACAGGTGGGCAGCCCCTGGTTCTGTGTGTGGTTTACAGGGGAGCAAACTCTGCGTTCGGGGGTTGGTTATAAGGTGGAGCAGACCTCTGCAGTTTGTGTGTGGTATAAAAGGTGGAGCAGACCTTTCAGTTCTTGTATTGTTATACAGGTGGAGCAGACCTCTGCGTTCTGTGTGTGGTTATACAGGTGGAGCAGACCTCTGCATTTGTGTTTTGGTTATACAGTGGTTAGCCCCTGCAGTTTGTGGTGGTTATACAGGTGGAGCAGACCTCTGCAGTTTTTGG
>JARQOD010006236.1:0-43911 GCA_033576555.1 Oophaga sylvatica
TGAATGATGGATCCTGTTTATTTACTGTAACAGAAGTTTACATCTTGTAAAGGAGGAGAAGGTGAGCTGGAACCCCTATTGGAATGGTGGATCCTGTGTTCCACTGTATTGAGGTTTATTAGCATTGTACAGAGGGGAGGTAAACTGTGACATCACCTATTGTGAATGGTGGATCCTGTTTATCTACTGTTAAAGAAGGTTTATCATTCATTATACGGGAGGAGGTGAGCTGTGACATCACCTATTGTGAATGGTGGATCCGGTGTTATCTACTGTATATAGAGATGTTATCAGTCATTGTACAGGAGGGAGGTGAGCATGACATCACCTATTGTGAATGGGATCCTGTTTATCTACTGTAATAGAGGTTTATCAGTCATTGTACAGGAGGAGGAGGGGGTGAGCTGTGACATCACTATTGTGAATGGTGGATCCTGTGCTATCTACTTATATAGAGGTGTTATCAGTCATTGTACAGGAGGAGGAGGTGAACTGTGACATCACCTATTGTGAATGATGGATTCTGTGTTATTTACTGTATATAGAGTGTTATCAGCATTGTACAGGAGGAGGAGGAGGTGAGCTGTGGTATCACTTATTGTGAATGCGGATCCTGTGTTATCTACTGTAAATAGAGGTGTTATCAGTCATTTTTACAGAGGGGAGGTGTGCTGTGATATCACCTATTGTGAAAAGGTTGATCTTGTTTTATCTACTGCATATAGAGTTGTAAACTTTTATTGCTATACCATCTGTAATAATAATGAGGCTGCTGAGAAATTTTCTCTATGAACAATAATTATAAACCTTACTTTAGTGGTCAGAGTGAAAAATTGCTAAATATTTTTATAATACACATAGTGAACTTTAATAAAAAAAAATTTGAAAGGTTTTTGAAAAAATTGCTCTGCAATTAATAGGACTGTGTCAGAATCAAATATGGAGTAAACATGAATACGGCTACACACACGTCCTGCAAACATTTCCTTATTCCATAACCAAAACTTTACATGGCGAGAACTGAGCCACTGCGCTTGTGCGCGTAGGCACGTTTTGTCATGGTAGCCTGGACAATTCGTGTTCAGACATATGCAGCCATGTGTCAATCAATATTGTCCTCCCTTTCATTCTTGATTATCCAGTGTTACAAATATGGTAAATATCTGTATTTCAGGATCCCAATTTCCACTGTAACCCGCCTCGTCCTTGTGCCATTGTCTCCATCTGTGTGCAGGTTCCTACTAACAATGTTCTTGTACGTTGTACATTCTGCCATCTTGAGTTCCGGTGAAGCTTTCTTCTGACTTTCCTATGCAGGGTTGCCTTGGGGTTTGTACATTTAATAGCTACGGAATTCCAAATTCTCAGACTTCCCTTTGTATCCTCAGCAATATTTTGTGTATTCCATTCATCTTCCAGCAGCCACAAAATTAAAAATCTTATAATCCTATGCAAAATTCATATCTTTGCAGCAGACATCAGAAACTCAGTAGCTGCGCAGAGAACAGTCAGAGCTCCATCTAAAGGCAACTAATATTAAATGACAACAAAAGTCAAATTCTTTAAGTTTTGTCCTTCTGTCAAATATCTAAAAAAAATCTATTAACATAATTTAGACTAAAAACTGGTGACAACCAGAATGACCTCTGGCATCAGAGGGGTTTTTTCCTGAATGAATCATATATAGCAATATTAAAATCTGAACGGATGACTCAAATTTAGTTGTAAGCTCAAAGAAAAGAATGGAAATCAATGAAAAGTGTTGTATTATTTTTAAAACTGTTTTTTTCATTTATGTTTAATTAACTTTAATTTAATGTAATACATTTTAGTTAAAAAAAGCTTTAAAAGTTATTTTTTTAAATTATTTTGATTTAATTATGTCTTCATTTATTTAAATTTAATTTAATCAATGTTAGTTAAAACATTTTTAAAACTTTTCATATCATTTTATTAAATTAAATTGATTAAATTGTTTTTTAATTTATGCTAATTAATTTTAAGCTAATTGAAAACATTTTAGTTAACAAAAGTTTTTTAAAGTGTTCGTATCCTTTTTTTTAATTAATTTGATTTAATTAGTTTTTTAAATTTTTTTTTTCATTTTAATTTAATTTAATGCACTTTAGTGAAAAAAGTTTTTAAAAAGTGTTTATCGTTTTTTTAATTTCATTTGATTTAATTACTTTTTTTTATTTATTTTAATTCACTTTAATTAAATTAGTTTTAGTTAAAAAAAGTTCTTAAAATTTTCAGATCATTTTTAAAATTTAGAGCTTTTTTACTGAAATTAATGTATTTCTGGTAGAAAAAAAATGCTATAGGGGTTTAATTAAAAATGTTGAACTTTTAGGTTCTAGACACAGCATTTAGGGTAGATGGTGATTCAGCTGTTAGCACTTTTGCATGCAGTATTGGGGTCATGGTTCAAATCGCACAAGGACAACATTGACAAGTGGTTTATATGTTCTTTCCATGTTTGCATAACGCGCTTTCCAAAGATACATTCAATATAGATTCTGAGCCCTGATGGGGACGTAATGAACATTATGCTACAGAATATGTTGAGCATAATAAGCAAGCGTTGATAAAATATAGCATAGCGAGTTATTAGTGAATCTGTCAGTGAGCTCATTTCAAAATCTGTAACTGTTACCGTACTTTCTTTTCCTGAACCAACTTCTTAGCTAATTTCTAATCAAAGTTCAACCAAAATTAATTTAACCAAAAAATAAATACTTGGCAAATATAAGTAACTTTGTGATATACTGTATCTTATTATTATTATTATTATTCATTTTCATAGCGCCATTTATTCCATGGTGCTTTACATGTGAAAAAGAGGCACACAAAGACAAGTACAATAAACATGAGCAGTACAAGGCACACACAAGTACAAAAGGAAAGAGAACCCTGCCTGCGAGGGCTCACAGTCTTCAGGATCGAGTTATATTATCTTCTTTCTCCACTTATGAGCCACTTCTCATTCTCCTGTATACTGAATTAATCATTCACTGTGAAAAATAGTTTAAATGGTTTTAGTCAAGATGGACCACCAGCTCGCTCAATGATCAAATTACAGACGCCTATTAAAGTCAATAGCATGGGAGCAGGGATAAGCAAAGTGTAAGACAGAAGGATGTGTTTTTTCCTCGTGAGTGTTTCATCTCTCCTCAGTGCTGGAATCATAACTATACTTCTCTAGACGAGTAGGGTCACTAAGGAATCAGCTGCCTCTTAATTTTTAGGAAAAAAAATGGGTAGAAGCAGAATGAAAAGCAGTAAGTGAAAGAGAGAAGTGACACAGACACTCGTACATAGACTTGTGTTTCTGCTTTCAAGTAAGTGTTTAACTTCCTTCTAGAGCTGAAATCACAGTTACATTGGTCAGTACTGCTGTATAATTCCCTTCATGCTACTGCTGCTTCTGACCATGGGCTACATAGAGACAGGAGAGCAGAAATCTCCATGTATGGGTGTACTGTAGGGGAGACATCATAAAAGCAATTCACCACCCACTATCTCACAGACAACTGAAAAGCAGAGGTAGAGGCTACAGAGAGCGAAAACTGGTGAAAAATGACAAATTCAAGTCATTTAATGGCCGAACATACTTAGTCCTTATGTACTCACACATGACACTTATCCTCAACAATCACCTGAAATGACCAACAGGCAATGTTTACTATAAAGGTGTAATTATATGAATTTCTGTCCTTAATTCCTTTCCGACAAAAGGCGCAAATTTACGCCGATGTCGGACTCCTTCCAGTTGATGAAGGCTCTGGCGGTGAGCCCACATTTTTTCCCTGGACATGTCAGCTGTTATATGAACAGCTGACATGTGCCCGGAACAGCTGCAGGTGGAATCGCGATCCACCCGTGGATATTAACCCGTCAAATGCCACTGTCAAACTCTGACAGCAGCATTTAACTCGAGCTTCCGGCCATCGGACTGGAAATCCGTCCACCGGTGACCCTGTCACATGATTGCGGGTCACCAGTGAGTTGACATGTCAGTGCCAGATTGCACCCAGTGGTCGGTGCTCATAGCAAGTCAGCAATTCTGCTCCATAGAGGCGATCTGATCATCACCTTTATGTAGCAGAGCCGATCGGTTATGGCAGCTTCTAGTCTCCCATGGAGACTATTGAAGCATGCCAAAAAAAACATTTTTAAAACTATTAAAAAAAAAATAAAAAAATAAAACTTCAAATCACCGCCCTTTTGCCCCATTCAAAATAAAACAACTAAAAAAATCAAACATGCACATATTTGGTATCGCTGTGATCAGAATAGCCCAATCTATCAATAAAAAAAGAATTAACATGATTGCTAAATGGTGTAGCAATAAAAAAAAGTCAAAACATCACAATTATGTTTTTATGGTCGCCACAACATTGCATTAAAATGCAATAACTGGTGATCAAAAGATCGTATCTGCACCGAAATGGTATTCTTAAAAACGTCAGCTCGGCACACAAAAAATAAGCCCTCATAAGACCCGAGAACACAAAAAATGGAGACGCTACGGTATCGGAAATGGTGCCTTTTTTTATTTTTTTTTTAAGCAAAGTTTGGAATGTTCTTCACCACTTAGATAAAAAATAACCTAGACATGTTTGGTGTCTGTGAACTCGTAATGACCTGGAGAATCATAATGACAGGACAGTTTTAGCATTTAGTGAGCGTCGTAAAAAAGCCAAACAAAAAACAAGTGTGGGATTGCACTTTTTTTGCAATTTCACCGCACTCGGAATTTTGTTCCCGTTTTCTAGTACACGACATGATAAAATCAATGGTGTCATTCAAAAGTACAACTCATCCCGCAAAAAACAAGCCCTCACATGGCCATACTGACAGGAAAATAAAAATGTTATGGCTCTGGGAAGAAGGGGAGCAAAAAACAAAAAAACGCAAAACCGAAAAAAGTTCTGGTCATGAAGGGGTTAAGGGGTTATCTAATCTTCTGATAAATGTCTGCAATAACTCTATGTAACTGCAAACTACTGAATCCTGAGTGTGTGGTGCGCACCTTGTCAGGATTCAATTGTATTACCATAGAGATTGGTGGTCACATCACGGCAAGTATGCGATTTGCAAACATTCAGACACATGCCGACTAGATGTTCTAGGCTTTTTCTCAATTCACTTGAGTTAAGAGGAGCCAGGCACGTCTAGTCAGAATGTGGCCGTAAGTATGAAAATCACATACTTGTGGGTGACATGACCATTTTCTCTCACTGGCAATACCATTGAATCCTCACATTGTCCATACCACTCGCTTTTGGGATTCAGTTTTGGCTTCTCTTCCTCCCAGCTCTGTTGAAGGGGGGTGGATGCCGATGTGCTACCCATTGACAGCTGCCTACCTGCGGGAAGCCGACTGTCAATCAGCAGGATGCCAGCAGTCACGCCCTGTTGACAGAGCAGCCAGGACAAAGAAGAGCTGCTCTTGATGTGGAGTAGCTGATGTGCTGGCAAGTGACCACTCTGAGCTGACACCGGGCAGAACAGGCAGGTAGTTGCCTGTTAGTTTCTAAGCTCATAGTAAAAAAGTAATTTAGTCCTGGAAAATCAGTTTTAACTATAGGTTGATGTTTTAGGTAGGTCTTAGTCTTCCACCATCCACTGTATGGAGAATACAGACTAAGTCGTGCGTTACAGCAGTGGTCGTTTCTCGGTGACCCACAAAATCAAAGCCAGAGACCTGAAAACTAACAATTCCATTTTTCAAAAACATTTACAGACAATCTAAGGGTTTTCTTTAGCGCTTATAATTAAGCACGACAAAAAGGAGACATTGCAAATTACCTAACAACTATTTAATTGTACAATAAATCACGCAATTAAAATCTGTCTTTGACGTTTTTTCCATTATATCTTTATCCGTAGATGTCAGCTTTCAACAACTGCCTGAGAAAATGGTAAATAGTGGAGGGAAGAAAGACAAAACCTGAAAGAGGGAGAGCGTAGTCCTTTCATGAGATTCTTATTCAGAGATTAGTCAAAGTACCTTGGAAGTATTTATACATTTCATTGTTTTCTCTCATTTACTATTCATGCATTTCAAAGCATTCGGCAGAAATTTAAAAAAAAAAACTTGTTTTAAATGTGCGAATTGTGTTTGAAGTGTTCTCATTACAATAGAATTAATTCTGATATTAGCCCTATGATATTAACATAAATTATATTGTTATAGAAAAGACAGGGATTTATGCTGTTCCTAATGAAATCTTTTGAAAATCAGTCTTCAATAAGCGCCCCCTAGTGGTGATTTTTTTATAACTCTATGATTTATGTGAAAAGAAGTTAAAGCTTTTTGCTATGTAATCTGAGAGCAGCATGATGTAGGGCCAGAGGCACCGATTCCAGTGATGTGTCACTTAATGGCTACCTGCTGCACTTTTGCTAACGATCGCCAAACATAAAATCGGCATGAATATGGCACATTCGGATTCGTGATCAGAAGCACAAGCAAATTTTCATAAATTCGTGAAAAATCTGAACATTTGGTTAAAATATTGCATTGCCACTAAAGTACTTTGAGCACTTTGAGCTAGAGAGTGGTGGTGTGTGATGAGTGTGGGGCACGTGCTCAATGAAGTAGAGGTGAGGAGAGCCTGAGGAGCAGAGTGCTTGTAAAAAAAATTTTTCTAACTTATATGTGCACATTGCGGCTAGCCAATCAAGGAGCAGGAAACATCCACAATGTCCAGACACAATGGCTTGTATCATTGGCTGCTGAAATCACATGTCCTTCTATATAAAGATATCTTGTTTTAGCGCCATTTTATCAGTATAATAGCGCAGAGAGACTGCTCCTGCCGCTGGCCTGTGTGCTGATAGATTTTAGCTAGTTAGCTAGGCAGTTGTTTTTAAGTCAGATCGTTTAGATAGCTAGTGTCCTGTTGTGGCTGTGGAATCGACCTTCCAGCTGTTTTTTTTTTGTGCCATTACTGAGGTCCACAGACAAAGACAGCAGGCACATTTCATAGAAGTGTTTGTGCACTGCTTCTATTCTGTTCCATGCATGAGTAGACCTTTCAAAATCTTATTTTTCAGTTGCTAAACATGATATAGTACGCTATATCCCACCTTGTCATGTAGTGGCTGTGAAATTGTTCTGTGTGAAGAGCTGTTGCACAGTAAAAAAAAAAAAAAAATTTCTGTGACAAACGTCATACAGCAGGCTAGATCAGAGTTTGAAATTGTAGCATATCTTCTTGGTTGTACAGGCCTCATCCACACTAAAAATACTTTCTTCTGCTACTAACATGATACAGAAGAGGAGATCTCAGTTTGAAATTGTTTGGAGCATATAGTTTATGTTATACAGGCCTTATTCACACACACAAAAAAATTCTTCTTTTATATTGTGATACAGTAGGGGAGATCTCAGTTTGAATTTGTTTGGAGCATATCTTCTTTGTTATACAGGCCTCATTCACACTGAAACAATTCTTTCTTCTGTTACTAATGTGATACAGTAGGGAGATCTCACTTTTATAATTGTTTGGAGCATTTCTTTTTTGCTATACAGGCCTCATCCACACTGAAACAATTCTTTCTTCTGTGACTAACGCGATTCAGCACGCCTTATTTCACCTAGTCATTTAGTGCCATTGAAATTCAGCTGTGTGCAGAGCTGGTGCAGAGTTAAAAATCTAATTTTTTATAGCTAATGCTGTGCTCCTATCTGAGCAACATGACTGGGAAAAAGCAAAGTCGTGGTGGAAGGGTGATTAGGCTTGGTGTTCAAGGTGTACATAGGGTAGGTGGTAATGTTAGTGAAAGCACTAGTGAACCTACAAGGTCACGTCCTATACAAAGATAACTGACAACTTCTGTTACTGGATGAGCTACTCTACTACTTTTCTTTGGCAGACGCACAGCGATATGCCTTGTTGATGAGGCCCAGAAAGAGCATGTGCTTGAGTGGATCACAGCTTCAAGTGGCCTTTCCTCCACTTTCTCCATCTCAACATCACACACAGTACAGTCCACAGATGTGGCACCCAAATTCCCCTTGCTTCCCCCCGCGTCTCAACTCTTCAGCCGCCCAACTGACTGTAAGAACCCATGATGAGCAAGCCTGCAGAGAAGAGGAATGTTAAAACATAGAGGATGATGATGAGGTTGTAGATCCCACTTGGAGTCAACACAGAGGCACGCAGCTGAGTAGGTCATCTGAGGCGGTGGAGCAGAAGGAAGGCGAGGAGGTTACGTTGCAACGTATGGCGCTGATACAGAGTGATGCAACCATAATGAGCACTGGATTCTCATCCACAACTGTGGCTGTAGCGAGCAGCATTCGCAGGTCTGCAGCTCGCAGGGGGAAAAGGTTGCCTTTTTTGACACTGCAAAAGATCTGCCAACTCACGTTATCTGACAACTTTGCAAAAAAAAATGAGTAGAGGGAAAAAGTGCAAACATTTCACTACTTATGCATGAACTTTCATACGTGCAATCAACATGTGTTTACTCTGGCAATCGCACTGCAATAAAATGTGGACCAGCGGACCTCAACAACCATCAGCCGCCCCATCAACCGCATCTGCTGATTCTTCCTCCTCCTCTTTACCGTGCCAAGTATTGTCGCCATGTCTCTGACCGCAGAACCTCTGTTTCTTTACCATCTCCAGTCAGTCTAAGTGAAGCCGTAACGGAAGTAACATACCTGCTGTTTTTGACCAATCTCAAAAATGAGCACCCCACACCTTTTCAATCCACCGTAACATCTCTGCCCGCACCTCTCTAACAGTCCAGCAGTTTATTAAGTTCACTGTACTCCGCCCTCTCTCAGCACTGCACCAGTCCCCCGGTCCTACAGTTATGTCATGTAAAAAAATTGTTTCCTCCTACACCTGACAAAGCAAAGAGGTTGAACTCCACCATCTCCAATTCTTTTAGCCACGAAAATGCTGCTTTTCCACCTGATAGATACAGCAGGTTCCAAAGCTGATGGCCATCACAGTCCCCCAGTTTCAGGTTGCCCGGGACCATTCTTCTCTATGAAAGCTGCACCTGCACTACACCAGCATGTTGCTGACAACATCACCCATTCCTTGACTAAATCTAGTCTTCCAGGGTGCATTTCACCACAGATACTTGGGCAAGTAACATGGGCAAGGACATTACATTTTCAAATGACTGGACAGTGGTGACTCTGGTGGCTGTGGGGACAGGCGGGGAAGGGGCTGCTCCACAAGTCTTGGAATCCCCAAGGGTTGCAGACAAACCTCTGTATTTCACACATCCTCCACTGCTTCTGCCTAATCCTCCACCTCCTCTAGCGCTTCAACCTCTGTTTTAACCCCTTTGAGAAAAAGCCTGTTTTCACCTTAATGATCAGCCAATTTTTACAATTCTGACCACTGTCACTTTATGAGATAATAACTCTGGAACGCTTCAACGATCCCGGTTATTCTGAAATGTTTTCTCGTGACATATTGTTCTTTATGATAGCGTAAAAATTTCTTCGATATGACTTGCGTTATATGTGAAAAAATAGAAATTTGGCGAAAATGTTAAAAATTTGCAATTTTGAAACTTTTAATTTTTATGTCCTTAAATCAGAGAGTTTATTGTACAAAATAGTTAATAAATAACATTTCCCACATGTCTACTTTACATCAGCACAATTTTGGAACCAAAATTTTATTTTTTGTTAGGAATTATAAGGTTAAAAGTTGACCAGCGATTTTTCATTTTTTCAACAAATTTACAAAACCATTTTTTTAGGGACCACATCTTTAGGGTCTGCGGAACCACCTAATAGATTATATTAGAAGGTGCGTTCGCACCCCGGGGGTCCACCGTGCAGCGGAAGCCCGCTGCTAGTAAGATGGCGAAAGTAGCGAACTCTGTTATCCCGCAGAGACGCTAAAATAAACGCGTACCGCTGTGGCAGTAAGTGCAACTCTGTTAATCCCCAAGCCGCTAACGGGATGCCACAGCGCTATAGCGATAGGTGGCAACTCACTTAGCTTCATGAGCCGCAAAGTAAAACACTAGGGCGCTGAACCAGCTTTATAAAGCGAACCCTGTTGCGTCAAGAGCCGCTGAGAAAAAGACTGTGTCCTGTTAACACCACAGGGATACACAGATAACTGCTGTGCGGATAACAGTCCGTGATCTTACAGACAGCAACGCAATCAAGCAATCTCCTCACCGGAGAAGCCGGTATTCTAGGGGCTTATTTCAGCCATGCCCTAATCACTTGCACTCAAATCTCCTCACCGGAGTGCCGGTATTCTAGGGCTTATTTCAGCCGACCCTAACCACATGCGTGCATGACCACACTGCGCAAAGCATATGACATTGAATTAGCGCATGGCGGCCCAGCCATGCCACCCTTTTATAATAACAGCTACAGGACCTGCCAGAAACAAGGACCAATGAAACTGTTCCAGACACCAGTAGTCACAGGACCTTCCTGGCGGACCAATAGGAGCTGCTGCAGTACCTGAGCATGTGACCCCTGATCTCCAATGAGAGATCTCACCCTGGGCATGCTCAGAAGGGAAAACAAGGACTTTGTCCTAAAGGTGTCTGCTCGCCGCTAACCAGTACTGGCCATAATAGCAGAGCCTGGAGAGGCAGCAGTAATCCTCTGCACACTGTTAGACTGGGCGAGACACGGGACTGCTGTCTAAGCTGACAGAGTCCACTGTGGCCGAGATGAATGGGAGACCACAGCCGGAATGGCTCGAGATTCCCCTTGTGCAGAAGCGGGAACTTGACCCCTAACAAACATCACATTAGAAATCACTTTGAGAGGTCTATATGAAATAAAATACCCAAAAGTGACACCATTTTAAAAACTGCACCCCTCAAGGAACTCAAAACCACATTCAAGAAGTTTATTAACCCTTCAGTGCTTCACAGAAATTTTTGGAATGTGGAAGGAAAAAATAAACATTTACTTTTCTTTCACAAAAATTTTCCTTTAGACCTATTTTTTTTTACTTTTGTAAGTGTAACAGGAGAAAATGGACCATACATTTGGGGAACATCTACTGTTTGGGCACATGGCAGGCTTGGAAGAAAAGGAGTGCCATTTGACTTTTTGAATGTACAATATGCTGGAAAAATCAGCGGTTGCCATGTCGCATTTGGAGAGCCCCTGATGTGCCAGTGGAAACCCCCCACAAATGACACAATTTTGGAAACTAACCCTTTTGGGACCTTATCTAGATGTGTATTGAGCACCTTGAGCCCCTAGGTGCTTCACAGAAGTTTATAATGTTAAAAATAAAAAAAATCACATTTTTCCCCGCAAAAATCTTTTTTAGCTACAAATTTAATATTTTCACAAGGGCAAAAGGAGAAAATGGATCCCAAAGATTGTTGTGCAATTTCTCCTGATCCACCGATACCCCATATGTGGCAAAAAAACTACTTTTGAGGCACAGTGCAAAGCTCAGAAGGGAAGTAGCGCCATATTACAGTGCAGATTTTGCTGCACTTGTTTGAGGGTGCCATGTTACATTGGCAGAGCCCCTGAGGTGCCAGAACAGCAGAACCCCCGAAAAAAGTGACCCTTTTTGACCAATTAAACCTCTAAATGAATTCCTCTAGGGGTACAGTGATAAATTGACATCACAGTGTGTCACAAACTTTTATACCATTGGGCAGTGAAGAAAAAATAATTTACATTTTTACCACCAAGATTGTGTGTTAGCCCAATTTTACATTTTCACACTGGAAAATGGGTAAAAATGGCACCAGAATTTGTTACACAATTTCTGCTAAATTAGAAATACCCCATATGTGGCGTACATACTAACTTTGCCATACGGAGTGACTCAGGAGGGACAGAGCCTATTTGCCTCCTGGAGCGCAGATTTCTAGCACTTAGGGGCTCTTTATATGGAATCCACAAACTAGTCTAAGTTTGTGGATTCCATATAAAGACCCCTAATGCTAGAAAAGCAGATCCCCCTCAAGTGACCCCATTTTGGAAATTATAACCCTTTGGGAATTTATCTACAGATGTAGTGACGATTTTGACTCCATGGGTGTTTTCCAGAAACAGCAGCAGTGGATGTTGCTGAGTGAAAATTGCAAACTGTCTTTGTAGTGACCAGTACATTGTAGTGACCAGTAAGAGATGAGCGAATTTGTTCAGATTTTGGCCCCGAATCTGATTTTGACATTTTCGGCCATATTGAACACTATTCGTGCTCAATGTATGTCTTATGATCAGTTCCGAACATATTCCGTAATTTCTACTCTCATTGACTCTAATGACATTCGGTTGTGTTCGACGAACATTGCAAAACCAAAATTCGATTCCAATCGTATTCATAAACGAATCCGAACAAATTCGCTCATCTCTAGTGATCAGTACATTATGCCCTGCCATGCTTCTGGAGACACCACCTGTAAATTAGGCGGCTCTCATCACTACAGAAATGCAAAACATGTTGGCGCTATATGTGGTTTAGGCACACTGAGGCTCAGAAGGGAGGGGGGCATTTGAATCTGGGAGTGGAGAAATTGCTGAATTTCTTTTGGGGGTGAGGAGCCATTTCGCTATTCTAGAGCCTTTGTGCTACCATAACGAGGAAGCCTCCTATATTCCGTTAACAATGACAGATTTGAGTGGGGACTTGCTTTTTTGTGGATTGAGTGAACTTTTATTGGAACATTTACATAACGTTTGCGATCACAGTTATCAGAACTATATGCGACCACTTACTTTGGGGTTTCCATCTAAATCTCTGAGTGATGTGATTCAGATGAAACCCCCGATGGATCCATTCACTATAGTTAGAAGCAGAGTCCATCTGTCCTCTGTTCCGAATTTTCCTTCTTTTCAGAAGTGCACAAAACTGTGCCCATGGCACTTTTATGCAATCCTAAAAAGATGGACATACCGGGATCACAGGTCCTATGGCATCCACAGAGACTCCATCTCCTCATATAGGGAGTTTTACACCGGGGTTTCGTCTGAATCACTATTTCAGAGATTTACACGGAAACCCCGGTGCAAGCACTCAGCGCAGAGCGCAGGTAAATGTGCACTGAGCCTCACTGCAATCTTTGGGAGGCAGAAGGAAAAAATCAAAATGTGAAGAATTGATTTTGTTGTGGTATAAGTGATTAGGCAATTTTATTCTTTGAATGGGTGCAATTACAGCGATACGAATTTATATCGGCTTTTATGTTTGGCTGCCGTCACACACTAAAAGAAGCTGTTTATTGCAAAAACATTTTTAGCGTCATCATATTTTGAGACCTATAATTTGTTCATATTTTGGCTGACAGAATCATGTTAGAGCTTATTTTTTGTGGAATGAGCTGACATTTTTATTGGTACCATTTTCAGGCACATGACATTTTTTGATTGCTTTCTATTCGATTTTTGGGAGGCAGAATGAACAAAAACAAGCAATTAATTTTTTTTTATATACCGTTCCGCGTATGGTAAAATTGGTAAGACAGCTTTATTCTTTGGGTCAGTAACGATTACAGTGATACCTCATTTACATCTTTTTTCATGTTTTGACGCTTTTCCACAATAAAACTATTTTATAGAAAAAATTATTTTTGCAACCCTTTATTCTGAGAGTTATAACTTTTATATTTTTCTGCTGATTGAGCTGTATCATGGCTTGTTTTTGTGGACAAGATGACGTTTTCAGCGGTACCATTTTTATTTACATCCGTCTTTTTGATCACGTTTTATTGCACTTTTTGTACGCGGTATGATGATAAAGCATTGTTTTTCTGCCTTTTTTTTTTTTTTACGGTGTTCACTGAAGGGTTAACTAGTGGGACAGTTTTATAGAGCGGGTCGTTACAGATGCGGCACTACCAAATATGTGTACTTTTTACTGTTTTTTTTATTTACATAAATAAAAGTATTTATTGTAAAAATTTATATATTTTTGGTGGGGGGATTTTTAAAAAAATATATATATTTTTACACATTATAATATATTTTTTAACTTTATTACATTGTCCCAGTATGGGACATTACTATGTTACAGCAGATCGCTGATCTGATACTACACTGCAATATAAAAGATCAGCGATCTGATAGGCAGGGAAAGAGGCAGCCAGCGCCTGCTCTCACAAGCACTCGCAAGACACCTTCCCTCCAGGACCGGGAAGGACCCACGAGGCCTTCTTGGCACCAGGGGTCTCCATGGAGACCACCAGAACAACCCGATCGCATTGCTTTTTTTGGTGGAATGTGCAGGAAGCCCCCCTCCCTGCATGATGCTTCTCTATGCCGCTGTCACTACTGACAGCAGCATCAGAGAGGTTAAATACCCACGATTGGGGATAGCACCAATCATAGGCATTGGTGCGGGTGTCAGCTGTCACATACAGCTGACACCTGCACCCGATCGCCGTGGCGCTCAGAGTGAGGCCACGCGATCGCGCCCTGGGCACAATCGCACCTCCCGCAGAGCATACTAGTACGGCGCATGTCGCAAAGGGGTTAATGAGACATAATACTAAATACTAATAATCTTTATTTTTATATAGCGCAACATATTCTGCAGCGCTTTACAGTTTGCACACTTTATCGTTGGAACATGCGTTCCAACAGTGCAGATCGAATCCCCACCACCCCCATACTGCGCAGCCAGGGCAGTGTTAAAATTGATAAGCCTTAGAGATTGCAGTCAACAGCTAAAGAGTTGTGGACAGCTCTCCAGGCCGAGTTTGACAATGGCTGTCTCTGCTGAACCTGCATTCAGGGTAACAAGTGGCACGGGTGGTAGTCATAGCCAAGTCCACTAGGTCACAGTCAATGAGCAACCCAGCCCCTTGCACATGAATAAGCAGGTCTGGTCCCAGTCCCAGGTCACAGTGGGTTACCTCAGACATCTGGCTCCTCTCCTTGCTGGAACGGATGCACCACAGTCACACGTTGTAAGGCCCAACAGCGGCAACTTGTATTTAATAAAAGTGATGAAGAAAAGAAGATACAATTCCTAAACTGTCGCTATATTCAGCAACGGCTGCAGCAAAGGCAATGGCTCCCAACGGATCCTGGAAGCTCACAGTCACTTGGAGGGCATTAACACAGTTCCCATGCCCGTTCAACTGCCCGCAGTCCTTGGCAACTTGTATTCCCCAGCCGGGGGTCCTCACTGTTCCAGATGGGAACACACTTATACGATACAATACACTTTATTTATGGGGAATTACAGTATTAACAGCACAATACAGCAGTACATAAAATATTAGACACAAATCTTGCACAGGTATACCAACATTACATAATAAATAAAAGTGGGTAGTTCAGGTGTATATAAGTCAATGTTAATTGACATTAGTACACCAGCCATCAGTCATTATTTTCTACCACCCTTAGGAAATTATTATACATCCCCATAGCAGTAGGTACAAACGATTTCCTGAATTTCTCCTTCTTGCACCTTAATAGGATTAGACGGCTGCTGAATGTGCTCTTCTGCTTCAAAAACAGCTCGTATAGTGGGTGTGTATTATTGTTCATTATAGCCCTACACTTCTTCTGAATTCTATCCTCCAATACCTCCTCAAAAGAGTCAAGATGGAGGCCAACAGCTGCACTTGCCTTCTGATAAGTTTTTGAGCTTATTAGCGTCAGCTACTCGCACACTACTGCCCCAGCAAATGATAGCAAAAAAGATGGCGCTTGCTACAACGAACTTATGCTCCAGATGGGGGCCCCTTCTGTCTCAAATGGGGACGTTATGAATTGCTAGAGATGGTTTCTGAGCAGAGGCTCCCTCTGGTGGTTACAGACAGTACTGAACCAATCAGCGAGGAATGGCAATCTGGGTTCACTGACTGGTCTGATATAAGGGAGGTTCCCTCCCATGATGGTTGCCGGTGATCAATTGTTCTTGTCTCAATTGTGGTTCCTGGTTCATTTGGAAGTTTGCTGGAGTCTTGCCTGCATCTCCTGCTTTCAGATAAGATATTTTTTGCTTTTCTTTTTGTGCTTGCTTTTGCATTGTTTTCTGCACTTTGTGGAGGTCAGCCAGGTCCCCTCCTGGGCCTGAGCTCCTCACAGTTTTTCTGCAGCCACTGTTATTTGCTCATTTGCTTTTTCCTGTTTTTTTCAGCGACTGCAGCTTGGTTTTGTTCACACTGAGATCTGATTAGCGGGTGGCGAGATCTTGTGATCTCAGTATTTTTGTAATCAGAATTGTTGGATTTTTGTAGGTTTTCTGGGTTGCAGAAAGTAATCTCTCCTTTCCTATCCTATTTAGTCACTTGTGGCCCAGCGTTTGCTCAATCTATTTTCGCCTATGTTTTGTTTTCATCTTGTCTAACCACCATTATATGTTTGGGGCTTCCTGTTTTCTTTGGGGTTCTGCTCCGGGCAGATAGCTTTCATCTTTCTGCCTTTAGGTGTAGTTATCTCTAAGGCTGTGACGAGCGTCTAGGATCAACGTAGGAACGCTCCACGGCTACCTCTAGTTGTGTCGTTAGTTTAGGAATCTGCAACCCATCAGTTACCAACATCTCAGTGTTTCGCTGCGCCCTGCTGTGTTCCTGTCCTCCTCAGCTACCGTAACACAACAGGGACGCACATATGTCCAAGATGGGGCTCCTTCTGTCCCAGACGGGGACTCACCTATGCCCCAGACAGGGGCCTTCCCTTTCCCAGACGGGGACACACACCCTGCCTCAGCCGTCCTGCCTGCTCTGCTCTAGAAGCAGGAAATTGCTGCTTCCTCCAGGCTGCTTACCCAGCCCCTTTTGTTAACCTATTCTAACCCTGAACTAATTATATACAGGTTGTAGAATACAGTACACTCACAATAGTACAGTATCAGACATACAGACACATTAATACAAGGGCAACATATAATACACATGACATTAATAAAACAGTAAAACAGGGGCACCGAAGGGAAACATGTGTCCGACATAAAAGTAAGAAGGGGGCACCGAGGGTCTCTGCCACCTCCTTACACCGGAAAGGCCATGTTCGATAACTGCAAACCTGTTGGTGGCTCTATGCGAGGCAAGCTCACACAAGTGCCTTGCATGTCTCACATTCTCAACACCTGTTGGTACAGTGATTTCTCCGCCACTACCCTGGCCTGGGTGAGCTGCTGCAAAAGCAAGGAAGCTGTGTGCTCACTTTTGACTTTTGCACTCCTCAGTCATCGACTTGCATCAATAGAGAAGTCTTTCTTTGTCCATGCCAGTTAACAGGCTGATATGCCATGTGCAGACACAGTGGAATTCCACCTACACATGTTACAGCGACTGTGGCAGCAGCAATGAGCACTGGCGCAGTATGTCATGATGTATAGTCTGGCCAAAGCAGTATCCCGTGCGCATATCACATTTATGGAGTGGGCACAGATTAATGACCTCTGCATCTTCTGCACAGTTTCAAAATGGCACTATGATGGTTAGTGCTGAGGATCCCATCATTACTTCACTATTCTGGTCATCTACATGCTGGAGCAGACTTTGAATAGCCCCAGGAGGAAATGGTGGTCCCAGAGGAAGAAGAGGAAGCAGAGGAGGTTGCAGAAGGATAACATTGTCTCAAAATTCCAGACTGTCATCACACAGGCGGGTGTCAAGGGATGGTGGATTATTGTGATCGAGGAAGGCTGGTGAACCAGCAAACTGTTAGTGAAGGTGCAAGAGCCGAGAAACAAATGGAAGAGGAGAGTGATAGGCGAGCAGTTGTCAGGAAATGAAGAGGATAATCATCCCCTCTCTGTTGTTCGTGGTTGGCGGAGGGGATGAGGAAATAAACATCAGTATTACCCAGCCACCAATACAAATGGGCTTGGACCTTATGGAAAAGTCCAACATATGAATGCCTTCTTGCTGCACTATCTGCAACATGATCCCTATAAGTTTGATTCAAAATAGTCCTGAATACTGGGATGCCACTCTGTTAGATCCATGTTATAAGAAAAATTTTTGCCAGATGCTTCCCGCCCTGGAAAGGCACCCACGAATGTTGGAGTATCGAAACACGCTTTTACACAACCTCAAGAGAGGCTTTCCCCAAGACAGCAGTGAAGCACACAGTGTGCATCACAGCTCTAGACTTCCAACCTCCGGCACATCAATTCGTCAATGCCAAAACATTAGCAGCAACAGCAGCACCAGTAGCAGTAGTGTAAATGGCAGAAGAAATTCTGTGAGTCCTTTGACACATTTTTTAGGCTAGCTTGTGCACCAGTACAACAGAGTCCATTCTGATATGGTGAACGACTAGAGAGGATGGTGCAGGAATACTAGAACTCAATATCAATACCATCAGGGAGGGTTTGGACCCTTTCACATTTTGGTCTTCAAAATGGATAGTGGCCTGAGCTCATGTTTCACACCTTGGAGTTTTATCATGCCCGGCAGCCAGCAGTCTCTCAAACGTGTCTTTAACTCTGCTAGTGGTGTCCTGACAGATAAGCGCAGACCACCTGAAAGTGTAGACTGCCTGTCTGTCTGGTGTCTGCCCCTAATTGTTTAAATTGAAGACTCCTGATTGGTTCTCCATCTGCTGAAATGTCTGTAGTGGACGACATGTCGGTCCCTAGCATTCTATTTCTACTCTGGTGAAATTTATGCCACTTGGTGTCTGCAACTAATTGTTGGAAATGTGAACACTCCTGTTAGGGTCTCCATCTGCTGGTTGGCTGTAGTGGAAGAGATGTTACTCCCCATTATACTATTTGTACTCTGGTGAAATTGATGCCACTTTGGTGGTTCTGCCACTAGTTTTCGGAAATGTGGAGAGTCCTGATTGGGCTCTAAATCTGCTGGGTTGACTGTAGTGGAAGAGCTGTCGTTCCCCATTATACTATTTCTACTTTTGTGAAATTGATGCCACTTTATGGTGACTTCCCATAATTATTTTACATTTGATGACTTCTGATTGGTCTCCATCTGCTGGTTGGCTGTAATGGAAGACCTGTCATCCCTATTTCTACTCTGATGAAATTGATGCCACTTTGTTGTGTCTGCCACTAATTTTTTTTGGAACGTGAACACTCCTGGTTGGTTCTCCATCTGCTGGGTTTGGCTGTAATGGAAAGTTTCGATCCCTATTATACTATTTCTACTCTGTGAAATTGATGCCACTTTGTTGGTGTCTACCACTAATTATTGGAAATGTATAGACTCCTGTTGGGTCTCCTTCATGTGTGTTGCCTGTAGCAGTAGGCCTCCGAATAGCCAGGCCCCCCACTCCCTTTCAGTCAACTACCGGTGTTACTATCCTTACATTTTTTCTGATATATAGTCTACAAAACTGATATTTGTACCACCCGAATATGGCTGAGCATCAAAGCAGGTTGAGCTGTTGCATGTGGTATCAGACTCCCACACAGCAGGTCTACAACTGATCCCTCACCCACCTCGTCTTAATTTGGAGTTCAATTGAAAGTTATAAATCTGGTCCAGAACTTGACACCTCAACATTGCTGATTGCTGATGTGCCATTCTAAAATTTGTACTGTGGGTGAAATGAGGCCACGGTCATTGTGTATGCCTCTAATTTGATGTGTTTTGGCAATTTTGGGAACATCTGAAGTGTTTTTGTATGCTTTGTTTTTGCCTCTCATTGACTTCAAGGCATGCAGATAGTTTGGCAAATATTCTACAAATAAATCAGCGAATATTGCAAAATCGGTGATCGTAATCCGAACATTGAAATATTCACTTATCTCTATTTATCACCACCCACACCACTGATTGGCAGATTTCTGTGTAGACTGTGCATAGGCAGAAAGAAGCAAATCAGTCCTGGGGGAAGGGTTATACTACCTGGCAGCAGGTTTTCTAGTCCTCTAGTGATAATCCCGTGCTGATAAAAAGTGATTTTAACAAAACCACAGCAAGCAGCCAGTAGGTGAGACATCACTGAATCAGGATATCCAGCTCTCAGATTCCCTAACCATGTTCTCAATTAGGAGAAAATCACTCCCTGCATCCCAGCTTCCTGTACCGTCTTCAGCAGATCAATGACTAGTGATTCATCTTTTCACAGAGACCATTTGATTGGGGGTGGTACGGTGTGGTTCTTATCTTCTTGCATCCGTAACAAATGACAGAATTCCTAAACAATTCGGCTTCAAAGGCAGGACCCTGATCAGTTAACACTTGCTCTGGATATCCATGGGTCTGCAGAAAATACGCTTGAAACGTCTTTGCTGCTGTTTCTGCTGTCAATCTTTGACAGGGGCGACCACCAGGAAACTGGAGTAGTGATCCACCATTGTCAGGCATATGAGTATCCTGACCGGCTGGTGACAACTTGACATGGTCCAAGGCCACATCTCCAAGGGACGAGTTGTCTTAATGGGTTTGCAGGGTTCTTTCTGCTGCTGTAGTCTTTTCTTCGAGGCTACAGGACACACAGTTTTTACACCATTTATCGATGGAACTGCGCATTCCCACCCAGTAGAAACGACACTTCAGCAGGGTTTCCAGCTTCTGTCCAGCCAAAGTGCCCCGCTCGATCGTGGTAGGCTTCCAACACCATCTGGATTCCGTTCTGGGGACTACTATCTGCCATACCATCTCATGGGTTTCTTGGGTTGATTTACCTTCGGCACAGCTTCTCTCTTTAGATGAACAACCGCTTCTCTCATTCCACAGCTGCTTTGCTTGTTGAGACGCTTCCTTCTCCAAGGAGGAACCTTCCTGAGCTATCAGCTCCTTGATACGGCTGACAACCGGGTCACTGTCCTGGGTCTCCTTCCAGCTGTGGTGAGGTAAAGGGTTTAACGTCTTACCACGCTGCCTCCTGCAGCTCGTTGCTCATGGATCATCCCATTTCTGTGGAATGCAGTAGCTCAATCTCTTCTAGTCATCCAATTCCTTTTCCGTCGGACTCATGCGGCATTCTAGACAAGGCATCACGTTGCATTCTTACGGCCTGCCCTGTACTTGATTGTGAATTGATAGTTCGACAGCCGAGCCATCCAACGTTGCTCCATGGCTCCCAGCTTGGCTGTTCAAGATGTTCAAGGGTCATTGTCAGTGTAAGCAGTGAACTTGCTGGAGGCTAGGTAATGCTTGAATCTTTCTGTAATGGCCCAGACCAGCGCCAGAACTCCAACTTGAAGCTGCTATAGTTCTCTGGTTCCTCTCGGTCGCCGGAGCTTCCTGCTAGCATATGCGATGACTTTCTCGAGGCCATTTTGCTTCTGACTGAGGACAGCTCCCAATCCTTCGTTGCTGGCATCATGTACAGCAGGAACGGCTGGCTGTAGTCAGGGTAGGCTAAGGTCTCATCGCCTGTCAGGATCTCCTTCATCTCCTTGAATGCCTCACTTGTTCTTTACCCAGTGGAATGGAGGATTTCTGCTCTTAAGGATTGTCCTACCAGAAGTCCTGCAGGGCGCTGCTTTCTTGTGTAGTCCTTTAGAAACCCCGATAGTAACCTGTCAGTCCCAGGAACTGGCGCACCTCCTTGAGATTCCTCGGTTCTGGCCATTCTGGATGGCAGTGACCTTCTCGGGGTCTGGCTCTACTCCTCTGAGCTGACAATATGTCCCAAGTACTGTACCTTTTGTTTGAGCAGATGGCACTCTGAAGGCTTCAGTTTCATCCCATACTTGGACATGACTCAATACCTCCGCCAGGTGCTTCAATGATCCTCATACGTCTTGAGTACACATTACTGTCCAGGTTACAGCAACACGGTTTCAAAAGTTGAATGTCCCAGGCAACTCTCCATCACTCTCTGAACGTTCCCGGGCACTGCTGATCCAAACGGCATCCTGTCAAACTCACAGAGTCCCATCGGGATGGTGAAAGCCGTCTTCCCCCGATCCTCCTCAGTCACAGCTACTTGCCAGTACCCACTAGTGAGGTAAAGGGGTGGAAAAGTAGTTAGCAGTTTTTAGGCAGCTAAGGATTCCTCAATGCGTGGTAAAGGGTATCATCTTTATGTGTAATGCGATTCACTTGTCTGTAATCTACACACATTCTCATGCTTCCGTCCTTTTCCTGACTAGGACTAAGGTGCTGCCAGGACTACAACTATCCCTTATCACCCTGCTTCCTTCATGTCAGCAACATCTCCTTACTTTCTGGTATGTGCTGGAGGATAGGCCTGTACCGCTCCTTGATGGGAGGAGGCTGCCTGTAGGGATATGATGTTGTACTCCCTTAATTGTCCCAAAGTCAAGGAGTGTTTACTAAATACCTTTGTACTCCTGTACCACCTGTAGTACTCCCTGTTTCTGGTGGCGGGAGTGGTGTCTGTCCCGACAGGAGCTGTTGACACCAATCCTCCACCGGGTTGCTGGGTCATTATCCCCCGCTGGCTGGCGGGAGGCTAAGGGACTCTGTCTGGAATGGAGTTATCTACGGTATGTAATTTAGCAACAGTGGCATAACGTGGTAAATTCACTTCATCCTCTCCCCAGTTGAGAAGACTACAGGTACTCTCCCATTTTGTACTTCCACTACCCCTCTAGCAGTCAGATGTTGGTCTGTGCTCTGAACAATGGGGCTCTACTACTCTGGTAGTTCTGTCCTCTCAACCTATTGCTGCTCTACACCATATAACATTTCACTCATTGGGGGTATCACAAGGGGATTCGGATCTGTTACCCGTACATTACCAATTTCACCATCTGTCAGTTTCGCTTGCTGCTGGACACAGGGCCCAATCTCCCTCGGATCACTCCCTTTGCTTTGGCCTGGCAACTTGGGCGACTGTTGGAGCAAAACACAACTTTCCCGACAGTTACTGATAATGTTTGTACCTAAAACCACATTTAAGCCATTTTCCTCATTTACAGTTTTTACTACTAAGAGTCCCTGGTCCCTCACTCCACTCTGCCCACCTTTACGTCCACGTTTTTGTCTCCGATATTTCAACAGGGAGACACAGCAAAGTCAGGGCTCGGGGCTGGAGACTGTCCATGGACCAAAACTTATTATACAGGACATCAGGTATGATGGTCACCTGAATCCATTGTCCAGCAGGGCAGGATTGCGATCCCGTCCAGGATGAATGGGACAGGTAGGGTCTTCCTCCCACAAACCTGCAGTTCCCGTCTGAGGGGGCCCGAAGAGTCTATTCCTGGGTTTGGCCCTCGACCCAGGATCTGCTCTTTAAAGGACACTGTCTGGCTAGATGACCTTCTTGTTGCAACGGTAGCAGATGGATCTCTCGGCGAGGATTGTTGATCATGGGTCGCTCCTGGGGGGCGTTTTTCCTCCTCCGATGGGGCGACGTCCCCTTCTCCTCCGGTTCATCCAAGGGACATCCCTGGGCAGTCAGCTAGCAGGATCTTTCCTCCTTCCTCCTTCCACAGTTGCAGGGCACTCATTACAGCAGCCAGGTTTTTAGTCAGCTGGTGCACCTCTGAGCGCAGACAGTCCAATTCAGAGGGGGCGCCACCTGCGTTTTGGCTTCCGCCACCAGCGGGGAAAAGGTGGATGCTGCTGGCTTTAGAGTGGCTTCACCGGGTGACACTGGTTGCTACCTCGGCTTCTCCCCGGGGTCGCAGTCCTTTATAGCCATATCCTTTAGGGCAGTGATTTTCAACCTTTTTTGGGGCCGGGCACACTTTTTTTACTTAGAAAATCCTGGGCAAACCACCAACCAAAATAGCACAAAATGACACTAAAACAGTCATATTATACATAGCGCGCATCAGGAAACACGCATTGCAACCCGCAACGTGTGAAAGCACCCTTATTTACACGTCTCCTACCTACCGTATATACTTGTGTATAAGCCGAAACCCCTTATAAGCCACCCCCCTAATTTGCCACAAAAACTGGGAAAACTTATTGACTCGTGTATAAGCGGGTGTATAAACTGCCTCCTGCTCTGTGCTGCCCCGCCTCTCCTTGCTCCCCCATCCACTTGTGCCCCCCCATTCTCCTCTGTACTCCCCCCCCTCCTGCTCCGTCCTCCGCTGTGCTCCCCCATTCCTTCTCCGTCCTCCTGTGCCCCCCTCGTCCTGCTCCATGCTCCTCCTGTGCCCTCCATCCCCTCCCCCCCTCCTCTCGGTGCCCTCTGTGCCCTCCATCCTCCCCCCGTCCTGCTCCGTGTCATTGCCTCCTCCATCCTCCCCCCGTCCTCCGTTTTCCCCCCGTCCTCCTCCATGCTTACCCCTCCTCCCCCGTCCTGCTCCATGCTCCCCGTCCTCCTCCATGCTTCCCCATCCTCCGTTCTCCCCCCCCGTTCCTCCATGCTTCCTCCATCCACCGTTCTATCCCCAGTCCAGCTCCGTGCTCCTTGTCCTCTCCTCCATCATACTCACCCTCCCCGTGCCATCGCTGAGGGTCCCTGCAATCCTGCGTTTCCCTGTCTTCCTGCAGCTCTCCGGCACTGAGCGGTGATGTAATACCGCTCTTTAAGGCCATGAATAATGGAAGCCACGCCCTGGGAGTGGCGTCGCGTCCATATTACATGACCTTAATGAGCGGTATTACATCACCGCTCAGTGCGGAGAGCTGCAGGAAGGGGAGTAACGGCAGGTTGCAGGGACCCTCAGCGATGGCACGGGGAGGGGTGAGTATGATCCCAGCCACCGGCTCCTGGCACCATAGTTTGGGGATGCTTTCCCCCACGGACCCCGACCATGTGTCGCGGCACTCTAGTGTGCCGCGGAACACTGGTGAAAATCACTGCTTTTAGGCATCAAAGGTAGCGTCAGGATGATCCAAGGACCACAGTGCACAGTTCTGCTTTCAGCTTGGGACCTCAGTCCCCGTACAATTGTTCCTTCACATTTGCTTTCATTTAATGGCACTTATAGGGTTGACCTGTTTGAGAGCTCGCAGGGCCCCCTGTAGTCGGCAGGCGTAGTCCCTAAATACTGTCATCTGGTCTTGGGAGCATTGGTAAAACCTCATCCGGAGATCTGTTTCAGTGCGGTCCTCAAAATAGTCTGTAGCTTTAAGAAAAATTGAAAGCACTGTTTCCTGGTCTGCAGCTGTCCAAGTCTCTACTTCCCTTCTGCAGCACACAATCAGTTGTCCCAATACCACTGCAGCTCTTGTTTCTCTGTCATAGGGTACATGTCCATTATGCATGCATATTTTACGCTTAAACCCTGACAGGGTGGTCTGGCTTACCGACTATACTGAGGGAGCCACTTTGCTCCAGGCAGGTATGGCAGCGTCAGCGGTACTATCGAGGCCAACAGGACAGGTGAGAGGCCAGCGTTTCATCCTGCGCGGCAGCGCCGGCGGTAAGTTATTGGAGCGGTCGCCCTCGGCCGCGCTGTCAGCTTGCGGCTGCAACATATCTGCGCCCCCCCAAGTTAAGCGTGGCCTACCTTCTCCTGAAAGCTGCAGCTCTGCAGGGTACAGCGATGTGATGAAGGACACTGCGTCGCGGCGCTCTGACGTCAGAGCGATCACTGAAGCTATCACAGGACTGCGCCCTGCGTCAGCGTTGGGGGCGTGCCCGGGGGACTCCGCGCGCTTTCTGCAGGTACGCCCCATTCTCTTCGCGCTGTAGCGCTGCAATTTAGCGGGCAATGCAGACAATTGGCACCAAAATCACAACAACAGCAAACAGTCTCTTTGCACAAAAACAGTCACTTCAGGCACACACAGGTGTAATGTTGTAGTACAGTTCATATAGCGTCTTGTGCTTGGGTGCGATGAAAACAACGGAGTCACAGGTTTGATATAGAAAAGTCATGTATTACTTCATACAAGTTGGCAGAAATAGTCACACAGTTTGCAGACACAGAAACAGGAGACACAGCAGGCCAGAGTAATCCAAGCTCAGCAATCACTCTCCAATACAGATTCAGGATCTTCTTCTCTGTTACCGTAAGTCCATGCAAACGTGGGTCTTTCAAGAGCAGGGTCCAGAGTCCACAGTGCTTCAGAGTTCCTCAGTAGGAATAGCTGGAGTACAAGGTCCAAGGGCTTACAGGAGTCAAGTCACAGGTTCACTGCAGGCTAGATTCTGAAGCAACTGATTGCTCAGCTGTGGCTGCCTTAAGAAGCAAAGGAGAGAATCAGGGCGGGGGAACATGCAAAGTGGAAACTCCATTTTGATGAGGTAAGATAGCTGCAGCAAGACAGAAAGTAAATGGCTGACGAACCAAACGAGTTTCAGGAATATATACATAGAACTTACATTAACCCCCCCTTAAGGACAACCTCCGGGATGACCTCAGACCAGCTTGTGTGGGTACCTCTGATGAAACTGACGGAGCAAGCGAGGAGCATTAACGTTATTGACCGGTTCCATTGAGTTGTCCTCCACTGGGTTAGCCCTGCCATTTAATCAGTATTGTAACTGATTTCTATACAACCTGGAATCTAAAATCCTTTCCACCACAAATTCTTCCTGACCATCGACTAGCATGGGTCAGGGCAAGGAGAGGAACGTCCAGGAAACGTATTGGGTGTCGCAGCCTTTATAGGGATACATGAAAGACAGGGTGGATTCTCCATAGTTTCTGGGCAGTGAAGACGACAAGCAACGGCACTTATAATTTACTGATTTTATAGGGTCCAATGTACTTATGTCCCAACTTAGACGATGGAATCCTTAACTTAAGATTTCTGGTTGAAGCCAGACCAAGTCTCCTACCTTGAAAAGCTGGTGCAGGTTTACGAAATATTTATCTGCTGCTTTCTTGTACCTTTTTGAGCCGATTCCAGATTTTCCTTTTGAAGATCCATATTCTTCGTAAAGACGTGATTCTTTCAGCCACTGCTGGTAAAGGCGTTTCTATGGGAAATCGTGGTAGAATGTTAGGATGATAACCTAGATTAGAGTAAAAGGAGACTGTTTAGTGGAGGCACTCTGGAGTTGTTATACGAGAACTAAGCTAATGGAAGTAGATCCACCCAATCATCCTGTAGGTGGCAGATAAAGCAGGGAGATACTGCTCCAGGGTTTGATTGGTTCGTTCGGTCTGTCCATTAGTCTGGGGATGAAAAGCAGAAGAAAGGTTTACTTTAATGTCCAATGCTGCACAGAAATTTTGCCAAAACCTAGAAGTGAATTGCACCCTCGATCCGAAATATCCTCATCCGGTACTCCATGTAAGCGAAACACATCTTTAATCATCAATCTGATGTCTGTTTTGCAGTGGGTAAGCCGACACAAGGGATAAAATGAGCTGCCTTTGTTTGACGGTCAACCCCCAAAAATTGGTGTTCTTCCCTGAGGGGTTTGGTAACTCCATTTTTGAAGTCCAAAAAAAATTTTGGACCCCAGGGGCGGGAGGGGTGGGAAAGGCTGTAACAGACCATTTGGGTTTGGGAGGAGGTGTTTTGCATCTTGCACAGACCTCCATGAAGTGACATAATTCAAAACATCCTTCCTGCAAGTAGGCCCCCAAAAAGAAACGAGAAATAAATTCCTGTGTCTTTAGATTTCCCATATGCCCAGCTATCTTGAATCGTGATGAGTTGAAATACTTAATTGGACTGTTTCAGGAATATTAATGACGTTGTCCTGAATCCACACACCATTCAAAAAGACAAGATTTAAAGTCCTTGGGGGTTGTGCCAAAAAGGAATCCGCATGGTATCCCTTCCTTGATGCCCTTTAAAGTAGGCTTGATTATGAATTTACTCCTTGGAATCTAGAGTAAGAGAATTGTTTTTAGGAGGGTAATTGGACGTGTTTTGGAGTAAATCCTAGGATTTGCATCAGCCTTTCATTGCGCGATCCTGGTCTTATAAGTGATGTAAAATTAAATTTGGGTTTAAGAAAAGATTCCAGCGAGCCTGGCGAGGAGTCAGGCATTTAGCCGACCTGAAAACTCAAGGTTCGAGGGGGTCGTCGGGGACGCCCTATTTGCTGTGCAGCTCCTAAAAAAGAAGGTGTCTCCATTCTTTAAAGGCGGCAAAAATTTGGCCAACAACTCTCTTTTGCCCACATCGTAGTTCCTCTCAGTCGAAGAAAAATGTTTGGGAAAAGAAGGCACAGGATGCAAGGACTTTCTCCACCTGTTCTCTGGAGAGTATAGCCCCAAACGGACGTTGGAAGCATCCAACCTATTTTGAAGGCAAGTCGGGGTTGGGATGTAATGGATAGGTGCAGTGGTAAAATTTATTTTTAGCCCGGAAATGTTCCTGGGCTTGGGGAGTCCGGGAAAACCTAGACTCTTTCCGGGTAAGTTGAGTGATAGGGACACTAACTCAGAGAATTTTTTAATGAAACGTCTTTAGAAGTTGGAAAACCCCGATGAACGCTGTCCCACCTTCAAAATTTCTAGGACTTGGCCTATCCTTGATGGTTGGGTTTTGCTTCATCCATACTAATTCCTTGGTAGACAGTACAATACCCAAAAAATTGAATTTCGGTCCCATGGAATTCACACTTTTCCCAAATTTGGATTAAAGTTTATTTTGTCTTAGACGTTCCAATACCATTCTCACATGTCCATGAGGGGTTTCCCCTGTGGTGTTAGAAAAAAATTAGTATATCAATCAAATAAATTACCCGTGTATTTGGAGATCCCCGAAGATGTTTATCACCAAGTGTTGGAAAGTGGCTTTGGGGGGGGTTCACAGACCAAAAAGGGATAATAGTTTTTTCAAAGTGTCCCCTAGCGTGACCTGAATGAGTCTTCCCTTCATCCCAGGTCTAATACGGACTAAGTTATTGGCCCCACGAAAAATTAGTTTAGAAAAAATTTTGGGATGTGCAATCTCTCCCAAAAACTCAGGGATTAAAGGGGAAAAGGAAACGGTTTCTAATTTGTAACCCTTTTTGAGTTCCCTATGTCTAGGGATGGTCTCAGAGATCCATCTTTCTTCTTTACAAAGAAGGTGGGTGCACATGCGGGGATGAAGAGGGGCGTTTTGAAGCCCTTGGGTAGATTTTCTTCTAGGGAATCCTTTTAAAACCCTTTTGCTCGGGCCCGCAAGGGGGTAGATTTTCACAAAAGGTATCTCTGCTCCAGGCAAAAAATTCAATTGGACAAATCATATGGACGGTGAGGAGGAAGCTGGTCCAGCGTTCTTCTTTCACATAAATTCCCCCATAGTCCTGGTATACGCTGGTAGTTCAGGGGATGACATGATTCCCCTTTTGGAACAGAGCAAGCTGAAAACTTTTTGGAAATCATCGTTTTTCCTGGAAAGTGTAATCCCTTGGTCTCCCAGTAAAAGGGGAGGATTCTGAGCCTGCAGAAAGGTAGCCCTAGAAAAATGGAAAGTGGGGAGAAGGATAAGATAAAGGAAGATTTTTCTTGATGATCTTTACCCTTAAGAACCCTCAAGGCTCTGTTTCCTGATCCACTGGTCCAGAGGTCAGCAGGAGCCCCTCAAAGTTTCCATCTGTACTGGAGTAGCCTTCTTCACTGAACGTATTCCTGTTTCAGAGCAAAGGGGACATCATAAAATTTCCACTTGCCCCTGAGTCGTTTATAGAGAGAAGACACCAAGCTGAGTCAAAACCCCGAGTTTGTTGAAAGAAAGCAATGAGAATTGTTTTTCTTACAACTCAGCTGGGACACCGTGAGGAAATTGAAAAAAGGCAGCGTTTTTTCACAGTCAAGTCCTCAGAGGTAACGGAGTTTAAGTCCGAAAAAATCAAGATCTGTTTGCAGATCTCTCTGGGCCCGAGGCTCGGACCCGACAGATCCCCTCTCGCAACACTCACAATGTTTTAGTGAGGGATTGTCTTACGAGAACGGCTGGGGTTTATAATGAAGTGCCCTGACTTAACCAATAGAAACATAGATTCTCCTTAAAACGATGTTCCTTGCGTTTCATCAATAACCCGTCGTTTTAAAGAGTCTACCTGCATGGGTTCAGGGTTTAGGTTCCCGTGTTTAAACCTACTCAAGGTTTTTTTTTGCTGGGAGGAAGGTAGGAAAAGGTTAGTACGATTGCTTTTGAACCATCTCTCTTGCCTGGTTCAGTCAGACGAGTATCCAATACGGTGCGTAGTTAATAGTCACCTACGCAGTGGGAGGGTCGGCTCGAGCAAGTTCATCCTTAATCATGGAGATAACCCTTTCGAAAAATAGATTTTTTGGCGGAACTGTCCCAGGTGGTATTCAAGGGCCACATCTCCTGAAATCCAAGGCATATTCAGCTACGAGTGCTTACCTTGGCGCAAAAGACTAACATGGCTGCTTCAGCTTTTTGCACCTCGATTGGGTCTTCAACACCTGACCCCATGGCTGAAATAAAATCATCAAGGTGATTCAAACAATCATCCTCAGTCTCAATCAGAGGGTTTGTCCACATTAAAGCCTTGTTGGTAAGCAACATATAATTATAGTAAGCACCTTAGATCGTTCAGTGGGAAAATTGTCGAGCATGTGCAGAAAAAAAAGATTGCATTGATTAATAAATCCCCTGAATTTCTCACGTTCACCGCCCAAAACGAAAAGGGGGCAACTTGGGAATCCCAGCACTTGGGGCGACTGGCAGGAGCCTGGACTCGCCCCTCTAGAACCTCATCCTGGCTGCGCAAATCTGGGTAGTCTGTCCACACACTTGCAAATTGTGGATTATTGAGGTCCTGTAGATTTGTAAAACGGGTCTTTATATTCTGCAAATCTGCAAGGATTTATTAGTCACTCCGCAAGTTCCTTTATGCGGGCCTCCATTTTCCAGATCTTTTAAGACAGGATTACTGGAAGAAGAGGAGAGAAAAATAAACAATAGTGTTCACCTGTGGCAACACTGCAGAGAGAAAATAAATTAAGGGAACTGCTCACCTGGAATGGTTGTGAGAAGTCACAACACTATCATCACAGAAAGTTTCAACCAGACATCTATATCCAGAGTTACGCAGACAAAAAAGAGAAAGAAAGGAAAAAAAAAAAAAACATGTGTTTACCTGTGGTAACACTGCAAAAAGAAAAAAATTAAGGGAATTGCTCACCTGGAATGGTTGTGAGAAGTCACAAACCATGTCATCACAGAAAAGTACAACCGGACGTCTGATATCCACAGTACAGCAGACACAGCCTTCCAGACCCAGCAGACACTAACGTTTTGGCTTCAGAATCTTGTAATGTATGTAGTACAGTTCTATAGCGTCATTGTGCTTGGGTGCGATGAAAACACAGGAGTCACAGGTTTGATATAGAAAAGTCCTGTATTACTTCATACAGTTGGCAGAATATAGTACACACAGTTTGCAGACACAGAAACGGAGACACAGCAGGCCAGAGTAATCCAAGCTCAGCAATCACTCTCCAATACGATTCAGGATCTTCTTCTTGTTACGTAAGTCCATGAAAACGTGGGTTTTCAATAGAGCAGGGTTCAGAGTCCACAAGTGCTTCAGAGTTCTCTAGTAGGAATAGCTGGAGTACAAGGGTCAAGGCTTTACAGGAGTCAAGTCACAGGTTCACTGCAGGCTAGATTCTGAAGCACATGATGCTCAGATGTGGCTGCTTAGAAGCAAAGGAGAGAATCAGGGCGGGAACATGCAAGCTGGAAACTCCATTTTGACTGAGGGCAAGATAGCTGCAGCAGACAGAAAGTAAATGGCTGACGAAACAAACTGAGTTTCAGGATATATACATAGAACCTTACAACGGACTCACATATAGCGAGTTTCGTATCCTGTTGTGACGCCAAAGTGAGACGCACAAAGCCAGGGTGTGGGGTACTCGGCACCGAGCCTGTTCCACTTACTGGGGAATGTCACGGGTGCAGACTCGGTCCGTTTGCATGGGCGCTCACTAAAAAGGGGGATATTTACGGGGATTATTGGTTTGTAGAAAGGTTTGTGACGCCACCTGTGGTTCCTGGAGGGTGACCAGCGCTGCAGGGTAGATCTGAGGGTTTGGGGCAGCAAGGTGTAGTCTCCCACAGGCGAGACTGATCCCTCAGGGTATATGGCGGTGTTAATTATAGGGGTTGCAGGAGCAATAAGGCAGACACACACAAGAAAGTCTCTTTCTGTACCTTTACTGATGGTGAAGTTGCAGGCACGCCGGGAAGCTGTCAGGGCGGAGGACGCACGTCCAGCAATCCCACTGAGTAGATGTAGGGCCCTTACTTCTTTTGTGTGTGAGTTTCTGCCCGTATTAAAACAAAGCCTAACTCCGTCTTCTCAGCTACGCCGGACTGACCAGTGGCGGGAGCCTTCTGTGGACAGAATAAGTCTCTATGGCTGATCAGGCCAGACTCCTGTTCCTCTGACCGGCCACGCACCAGCACCGCTGGGCCCTACGCGGACCGCAGTCCAGGCAGGGTCTCGGTTGTCTCCCACCAGTGTGCAGACGCGGCAAGCGCGGACCCGGTGTCGGTGGTGCAGAGTAGAGGTAAGCTGTATATGTGGTTAACCTCTGTCACTCTCTCTTTCTTTCTTCCACCTTCCTTTCATCTATTCACCACTATCATAAGCACAAGTAGCAGCAGATGTCAGGTTCTTTTCTTCACGCTCTCAAGCGTCGGCACGTTACTCACTAAACGCTACTGAAGGTCTCTCAGTAATCAATTTTGACCAGGCTAAGTTGGTAATTTTCCCACTACTACTGGACTCCACTCCTAAAACTGAGGTTTGCTGAAGTCTTCAGGCTTTTCTTTCTAGTGTCTTTCCTCTCAGCTCGCTGAGGTAACTGCCGTTCTGAATAGAATCTCTCACAGTCTGCTCTAATCTCCTCTGATGAGGTTAAAACTGACACTCTGAGGTAAAACCAACGATTAGCTAACTCTCAGCTAGACTGCCTTATCTCTCTGCTGTCGTCTCCAGGGGGTCCTCTGGTGGCACCAGGAAAATGTGGAGTTGTGTGCTTATGGGTTGTTGTGGGTTTACTTTCGTGCATCTTCCAGGGTAAATGTGGCTCCAGAGCGCAGCTGGGCTACACACGAGTGTACAGAGTGCGTCAAGAGCTGAGCCTTCTCCATAACTGGGAGATCCTGAGTGTGTTATACATCATCTTCATGTAACAGCAGCGATTGGGAGGTAACATCTAATCGCTTCTGTTGACCCTTAAAATGCTTGTCATTCTCTAACATTTGGGAATGTTTAGCTTGCAAAAAAGAAGACTGAGAGGAGACTAAATAGCTGTCTACAATATCTCAAGGGCTGTCCATTGAAGAAGGATCATCTTTATTCTCATTTGCACACGGAAAGATAGAAGCAATGGGATGAAACTGAATGGGAGGGACACAGATTAGATATTAGAAAAACTTTTTGACAGTTAGAGTGATCAATGAGTGGAACAGGCTGTAGAGAGGTGGTTAATTCTCCTTCAATGGAGTCTTCAAACAGAGGCTGGACAGACATCTGTCTGGGTTGATTAGTGAATCCTGCTTTGAGCAGGGGGTTGGACCAGATGACCAGGAGGACCCTTCCAACTTACCATTTAATGATCTTGTTCTAAACTGTTGCATTTAGAGCAAGCAATCCTGGGGGGGGCGCTGTACCAGGCATCATCACATCCCCCAATATTGTTTGATGAGCTGCATGCAGGCGAAGGACCCTGAAAGCCTCATTGCTGCCCCTTCGGTACTTCTGGGAAGCTCAACCCATAGACTGGGCTTCATTGGAGACGTTACCTACTAGTTAAATATAGTTGTATTGATTATAGAGAAAAAGTGATCAGAGTTCCTTAAGCAGCAAAAAAAAAAAAAAATTTAAAAAAACAAAAATATCAACCCCACTTTTCCCCCAAGGAATAACATCTTAAAAAAAATAAATAAAGGTTCAAATAACAAACTGCTAAAATTTTATCTGTATGATAAAGTCCTAAAGCAAAAAATAAAAAATAAAAATGCCAGTATTGCAAGTTTTTGTTAGCCGCACCTCCCACCCCACAAAAATACTCAATAAAACATTGTATGGTATCAGTAAAAATGTCATTTGCCCACCCAAAAATCAAGTCCTCAAAAACATGACAACACATAACCATATTTTCTTATCATTTTTATCGTTCGACGCACTTGGATTTGTTTCCCCCATTTTTTCAATACATTATATATGCTAAAATAATTGTGTCATTCCAAACTACAAATTATCCTGCAAAAAACAAGCCCTGTATGGCTGTGTCAATGTAAGCATTTCTGGCCAAAATAATTTTTCTTCAGGAGTGCGCCACATTCTTCTTAGTGCGCCACACCTTTTCGAGCAAGCCGCGCCTCTTCTAGCATGCTGTACCTCTTGTAGCATGCTGCCCTCTTCCTAGTGCGCTGCACCTCTTCTAGCACGCCGTACCTCTTCCTAGTGTGTCACACCCTTTTCCTAGCGAGCCGCACCTCTTCCAAGCATGTGCACTCTTCTAGTGCTCCGCACTCTTCCTAGTGCGTCACACCTTTTCCTAGTGCACTGCACCTCTTCTAACAGGCTGCACTCTTCCTAGCATGCTGCACTTCTTGCTAGCGTGCTGCCCTCTTCTAGGTGCGCCACACCTCTTCTAGCATGTTGCACCTCTTCCTAGGTGCGCTCCTCTTCTAGCGTGCCACACTCTTCCTAGCACAAACACACTCTTCCTTGCATGCTGCTCCTCTTCTAGCATGCCACACCTTTCCTAGCACAACACACCTCTTCCTTGCACGCTGCACTCTTCCTAGCGCGCTATTTCCTCTTCCTGCTTTTAGGAGCAGTGTGCGCTGATTACTGATTGTAGGGTCAGTGGCACAAATGACCCACAGTCCCAAACCAAAGACTTTACTAAAAAAGGATGTTATGGAGGTTAAAAGGATGTTATGGGAGAAGGTCAACCACAATATCTTATCATTTTGCATATTTTGTTAACCATACCACGATGTAACTTTATTGTTTTTCACGTTCTTATGTTTTGTTTACTTATTGTTTTCTCTCCTTTTTTCAATTCTTGTCTTTTTCCACTTATTCTCTGCTGATTTCTCTTTCATATATCGCACAGATTTGTTTTTCTTGCAAAGACTAAGAAAGACACGCAACAGCCTCTGAGCTCCACACAAAAAATACAATCTTCCTTTTTCTCCTAGGTGACCTTATAAATTGGAGCAGAATCTGTTTAAAGTTCAGCTGAGAGATTTGTGATTTCGCCACATGTAAACTCAAAAGTCTACCAAAGTCCAAGTAATGATAATTTAGCAGTGTGAAAATTAAAATTCTTCAACCACAAACAGTGTAGATTGAAATGAAAATCTTTTAAATTTAAGTCTTAACACTAACTTTAATGAAATTTCTCAGAGATTTGGCAGTCGTATGTTTCTTGATGTTCTTAAATGAATAAAACATTGTCAAAAAACAAAGTCGCACTGATAAAATTCACGGGAACAGCTTACGGGAAATATGCACATTATCAGACAAACAGAACAATTCTCTATTTTACTGTAAGAATTAACCTATAATAGTTTTTGTATCCTCCTCTGTTCCCTTACATAAAATAAAGGATCTTCCATCCTGGACCAGCTAAGATTTATTCGACTTTGGGGGACAGAGTCCCGTCTTTTGCTTTTGATATTCTCTTCGCCTTCCAGAGCAAAAAACTTTTTTTTGGGAGTCAATAAAGTTGGTAAATTGTATCCAGTTGTTTTCTGTTGTATGGTTTTTTATTATTTTTGGCGTTAATAAAACTTTATTACTTCTTTCTTCCTTTTTGGGGCGGCAATAACAAGTGATTCTTCGTTCTTGCTTTTTTTTTTTACAATTTGGTGCCGCTAATGATAAATAGGGTTTTTTTCAGTCATTTTAAAGGAGGGTTAGGTGAGTGTGATATTCCTATTGTGAATGGTTTATCCAGTGTTATGAGTATTGTACAGGAGTGGGAGGGGGAGGTAAAAATCACCTATTGTGGACCTGTGTTATCTTTATACAATGAGCTGTTATCATTCATTGTACAGTAGGAGGAGGTATCTGTGACTTCACCTACTGTATTGTGGTGGTGAATTTGTGTATTACTATATATGAGGTGTTATCAGTCAGGTACAAGAGGGGGAGGAAGTGGCTGTGATTTTCCCCCTTAAATTGTGGATATGTTATTACTGCATATACTGCAGAGGTGTTATCGCATTGTATGAAGGGAAAGGAGAGTGTGCGAATATCCTATGTGAATGGAGAAATCCTGCATTATCTATGTTTTTGGATGTTATAAACCAATTGTACATAGAGAGGAGGAGGTGAGTGGACATATCTTTTGAGGCTGGATCTGGTTATCTATGTTTTAGAGGGTTTGTCTTGTACAGCGGAGGTGAGCTGTGACATCATCTATTGTGAATGGGGATTCTGTGTTATTACTTGTTTTTAGAGGTGTTATCAGTCATTGTACGGAGGAGGAGGAGGTGGCTGTGAATCATTATTGTGAATGGTGGATTCTGTGTTATCATGTATATAGGGTGTTATCAGTATTGTCGGAGGAGGAGGAGGTGGCTGTGACATCATCTATTGTGAATGGTGGATCCTTTTATTACAGTATAAGGGTGTTATCAGTATTGTACAGGAGGGGAGGTGATCTGTGACATCATCTATTGTGAATGGTTTTCCTGTGTTATTACGTATATGAGGTGTTCATTATTATACGGAGGAGGTGAGCTGTGAATCCCCTATGTGAATGGTGGATCCTGTGTTTCTACTGTATATAGAGGTGTTATCGTCATTGTAAGGAGGGTAAGGACGTGTGCGAAAATTCACCATTGTAAAGGAGACTCTGTTCATATACTGTATTTGGGTTATTAGTCATTGTTCGGGAGGTGGCTGTATATCACCTATTGTGAATGGTGGACCCCGTGTTTCTACTGATTAGAGTGTTTCAGTCATTGTATAGAAGGAGGTTTGGGGTGAGCTGTGACATCCCCTTGTGAATGGGGATCCTGTTTTTATTTACTGTATTAGAGGTGTTATCGCTTTGTCGGAGGAGGTGAGCGGAATACCTTTGTGAATGGTGGATCCTGTGTTATTACTGTATATAGGGGTGTTATCAGTCATTGTACGGAGGAGGTGAGCTGTGTATCCTATTGTAAAGGGATCGTATCAAATGTTATGGAGGTGTTTCAGTTTGTACAGGAGGAGGGATGAGCTGTGACATCCTTACTTTGGTGGATCATGTGTTATTACGTATTGGAGGTGTTTAGCTTGTACGGAGGAAGAGGTGAGGTGATTCACCTATTGTGGGGTGATCTGTGTTTTTATTTATATAGAAGTGTTTCAGTCATTGTAGGAGGGGTGAGCTGTGACATAAACCTATTTTGGATGGTGGATCTTGTTATCTATGTTATAGAGATGTTATCAGTCTTGTGCGGTGGGGATCCATCTGATTGTTGGTTCCTGCCTGAGTAACTACTTAATTTATGACTATAAGGGATTTAAAATCATTTATGGAGAGTGGAGACCATAGGTGAGAGGGTCTTCGATAGACCCACATAGTAAGATTTATTTTGAATATCCGGGAATTTTGAAGAAAGTTCTAGAAGGAGGAGGACCTGGGTATTCCCCCAACGATTTTAGAAGATCTTTTGACATCACCCCCGGTGGCTCAAACGCGTGTACCGAAGTTAATTCTCAGATTTACACTTAATATACAGGGAAGTTAAACATGTTTTGAAATGATAAAATTTCTCCAATTTAGTTCTGTTTTTCTTTAATTTAATGCCTAACGAAATTAAGAATAGGTCCGCGCTGGAAAATTATTCTTCCCCGATGCTGCTCTGAAGTCAAAATTGAGACATTTCAATGGGAACTATAAACAAAAATTTAAGCAGCTGGGCAGCTTCAATTTATCATATTAATGCATGCAAATTGCGTCACCTCTGTGCGCTACTTGAATATTTTTTTTTCTTTTTTTTTCCCAAAACCATGCCATAGTTTATGCTGATTCATTATTTTTACAGTGAAATTCTTTGGATTTTTCTAATTATTTCCGCAACCTCACGAATGGTTGGAAATGTCAATCGATCTTTAAGTCGGGTCTGACTTCTCTACATTTTATTGTTTGGGGGTAGACTTTAATTATAAATGTAATGCAAATTAATTTCCTTAAAAAAGTTTTCACGGGGTTTTAAAAGGGGGTTTTTATATGAGATAACCTGTTGCATTCCATTTGTAGCAGTTTGTCAAGGGGGTTGTGTTAGTGGTAAATCCCCGGAAAAGGCCTGTTGTGAGGGAGTATGCCCCCCATGGCAGGGGGAATGGAGGTGATGTGCATGTGCAAAAAGCTCTTTTCCAAAGGGGGGATTTCAAAGTTCGATTTATTGGTAGTAACAACTTGTCAGTTTTGACTCCCCCTTTAAGCTGTGGTTTGTCCTGTGAAAAGTTTAAAACTTTAAAAGGGTTTTTATCAAACCCCATGCTTTGTTCCCCGTTCCTCATCCCTTTTGTCAGCGCAGTTTTTAACCCATTTGATTTTATTTAAAATTTTGTCTTTATTGGAGGGAAATTTTTTTTTAAATTGGAAACCCCTTTTAAATGTTTGGTATTAAATGCGCAACCATCATTGTCAGTAAAAAGGTTTGCCCCTTTTTTTTTTTACAGGTTTTTTTTGGTTTCCCCCCGATGTTATCCGGAGTGAACTTTCTCAATTTCCCCAAAAGACAAAGAACGGCGCTGCGAGTCATGTATGGTTATATCTGTTGGTCAAAAAGTCTATTTTGGTTTCTGAATTATTGTCCATAATTAGTTTGACGATACTGTCGATTTAAAAAAAAATAGGGGTGGAAAAGGTATCGCCGTATCACAAATATCGTATCCCCGATTCGATAGGAAGCCCATGTGTCTTGGGAACAAATATTGCAACTAAAAAAAAACTTTTTTCCTTGTAAACACAAAATTTACACATTAGAATTAAAATTAATATTTTAATGTATTTGGGAAAAATATATATAAAATTATTTATATTTATTCCTTTACTAGTAAAATAGCCTTGATTCAATTCCGGGTAAAGCGGCATTGTGAAAAGAAAGAAGAACCCGGGGCCGTCCCCCAGAGATGTTGCATGCACCCCGAACAGGTTTTAAAAATCGCTATACGGCCCTGTGTGCCTTAATTGAACTTTTTTTTGTTTTAGTTTTCAAAATCATCAAAAAATGATTTGTTTTTTTCGTATATCTGCCCCGAGGCACAGGTGAAGAAAAGGGGGGGCTCTCGTGGGGTAACTCATCCGTGGCCGGAAAAGATGTCCCCCCTCAAAAAGTTCGCAATGAAGATGTGCCCACGCTTGGAGTTCCCCTCACCCTCCTCGTGGGGTAAAAAAAGCAAAGGGGCCCCCCCCTACAAAGATGTCGCCTCCCCCGTGCTAATGACATGTGACTTTGTGGGTGGCGAAGGAGGAGCAAAAGTGGAAGGGTGGGGAGTCAGGTCTCCCCCCCAGGGAAAAACGACCGTCGCCCGGAGCCAGTTTGGCCCGGGGGAACCCCTCTACGTGAAGGCGGAGGATACCTGAGAGCCCGGCCCGGCAGGGGGAGGTCGCCAGGGGGGAAGGAGTGGGGGCCCCCTAAAACTACAATTAGGGGGCCCCCCAATCCTCTTACCCCAAAATTTTGCCCCGGAAAAAGGTGAGGACCTTCCCCAGTAGGGAGGCGGCGGGCATCTCCCCCTTGAACTGAACGGTTGCGTTCTCGGGGGGGCACCGTTCCAGTACGGGGGCCGTGCGGGCCCACCCTTTTTGAATTTAAAACCGGGTTTCCCCTTTCTCGGGGGGGGACCCGTTAGTACAGAAGGCTGGGGATCCCACCCCTTGCATTAACCCCGGTTTCCCCAGTATTAGGGGGGGAACCCTTCCAGTAAAAGGGGGCCGTGGGGCCCCCAGCCTTGCAATCTGAACCCGGTTCCATTTCACATGGAGGCACCGTTCTGCAGAAAACGCCCAACCCGCCCCCGATTTCCCTGTCTGCCCCCCTGTGAGGAAGAAGCGACACCGCCCCATGGAGGAGGCCGCGCAGGCACCGGCTCTCTCCTGTCCCCGGGGCCCCAAAGTATTTTTCCCGAGCGGTGCTTCCCCCCAAAGGGGACGCCCCCGGAGGGGGGGGCCAGGAGAGCTGCCGAAACCGTAATGTAAAAGGGGTTTTTGGGGGGAGCATGGAGATGTGGTGGAGGAGAAAAAAACGGGCCCAGGAGGAAGGTGGAGAGTGGGAGGGGGAAAAGGGCAAAGGGCCAGGAGAATCCAAAAACTTGGCAACGTACCTGGAGAAAGGCTGGCAGAGAAGGCACGTATGGAAAGGGTAAAAGTAGGTGGGGCCGCGGGAAAGGGGCAGTCGGAAAATTTAAGTTAAAAGGTGGTTGGGGCTTCTCCGGGGGGGAGCCGGGGGTTTATTTAGAAAATTTTTTTAACCCGGGGGGGGGGAGGCTCACCTCCCAAAAGGAAAAAGGGGAGGGGGCCCGTTTTGGGGGGGGGGGTGATACACCCACCTGGGGGGTTCAATGGTGGTACGCCCAAAAATTCCCCGGGGGACCCCTACTCCCCAGGGTAGGAAAAAGAGACCCTACGAGCCTTTTGCCTTTTTCCCCAACCGGCCTTGCACAAGTGCCCCCCCCCCGTTAAAAACCCCAGCCCCTCAGTGGTCTCCTCAGCAGCCCCCTTTTGGAGATAAAAATAGTGGGTACCCCGGGCCCCTTTGGCCCCCCGGGGTTGTACAGTCGGGACATGGGTTCCAGACCCGGAGGGGGACGAAAGGGTGGGCCCAAGACCCCCATAGGGGTCAGAGTCACGTACACGAAAAGAGTATCGGTCTGGGGGGATCTATACGGATGTTTGGAAGCTCCGAAAAAATCCCCAATGGTATGGAAGAGGCCCCCCAAAAAATTAAATAACCCCGGCAGGGTTCGTAGTAAATAGTTAAATTATTGATGTACCGGAGGGGAATGTTCTAAAAGAGTTTATTTTTGCCCTTTTAAATTTCCATGTTTTGGGAATGGTTATGTACCCGGAGGGTGAATGTTCGAAGACAGTTTTTGTTGCCTTTTAATTTTTAAACCCTGTTGGGTAAAAGGTTTGAGTACCGGCGGGTGAATGTTCAGAAGAACAAAATTTTTTTTTGCCTTAATATACCCGTTGGGTAATGGTTTGATGACCCGGGGGTGAAAATTTTGAGAACAAAATTTTTTTTGTTTTTAAATCCCGGTTGGGTAAGGTGTTCCCCGTAATGAAAATGTTGAATTTGAAAACCGAATGTACTGGCTCCAAATTTTCTGAAAAAGTTGGCACTTCGGTGTCTCCTTGGTTTTACAAAAAAACTTTCTGTGCAAAAATTTTTTAATACTCCGAAATAAAAAACCCTTTTTTGGGTGGCCGAAAGTGAGGTCTGAAAAGGAAATTTGAGCCCCAAAGACCACAGTTGGGGGTTGGAAGGGTCTCACAAGCACAAGAAAAAGGCAGTGAATTCCCCCCGGGGGGGGGTAGCCCAAAAGTCTCCGAACTTCGGCATAATCTATTGCACTTTGTTGAATATGTATTTAAAAAACACAAGTTAACAATTCAGGGTAGAACAGTAACAAAAATGTACATTTTTAACCCCTTTGCACTTTTGTAAGTTATTATTAAAAATTTTTTAAAAAGTTTAATTGAAGTGTTTCTGCTTTTTTTACGTCGCATAGTCACTTGCAACCTTTGCCCATTTTTTCTCAATCTATTCCCCGGAAGGATGGTGTTCCTGAAAAGGCTTTTTACCACTTGCACTCACCATCCCTTCCCCGGGACCTGCACAGCGGGTGGCCCCCGCCAGGTATAAGGTGGCGTACGCCAAAAATACAGAACTTCTATTCCCGGAAATATCCACTTCAGTGACGCCAGGTCAGGAGAGTATGTATGTGCACCCCCTAGAAGTGCGTGATCGGTGGGCCCCCCAAACCCCCTGTCTTGTCGAATCAACCCCCTCACTGTGCGGCATTTTTTTTTAAAAATGCCTCTGTTTTTTTTTTTTGGGGGGGGGGGGGAAAACATTCAGACTTTTGTTGGGGCCCATGATTTTTGTACCCCCTGCGTGGGAATGGATTTAAGGCTTTAAGGCCCCCAAATTTCTGGACTTGGCTTTATCCGGCCACAGCAGTTGCTTGCTTGGTTGGTTAAAAAAATGGGGTCCCCGAAAAAAAAAGGGGGGGGGGCCCCCTATTTGTGTTAACCAGCCAAGTAAAATGCAGCTGCTGCCCCCTGGTTTTAAAAGATGTAAGGCCCATGGATTTTGGCCCCTAACACCCCCCTTTTTTTCCAGGTACAGCACCCCCCCATTTGGCGCATAAAAAAATGTCCCCAATTTTTGGCATTTCCCCGGTCTTCCATGCCCTGTGGGGTGGCAAGTGGGGAAAAAAGGGGGGAAAAATACGTTGTTGCCGGTGAAAATAACCCCGGGTTTATAATGGAGGGTGTCAATAGACACGATCCTTTTAAAACCCAAAGTTTTTAAAGTAAAAAAAAAGAACAGCAAAAAAAAATATTTAAAAAAATAAAGGGACAAATTTTTTATTTTTTTTTATACTTCTTCCCCGGGGACGCATCGTTCCCCCGTAAAAAAATAAAAAAAAAAAACAACAGTATCCCCTGCCCCACGCAGCCCCCTGTAACGACAGTCCCCGACGCCCCCCCCTGCTAATCGCATGCGGCGGCCTGACCCGGGCGCACAGCTGATTCCCCCCTTTTTGGCGGTCGTCATCGGACTGACTGCTTTACGGGGGTTGCCAGCAGCACTGCAGTTATGCGAGAAACTGCATGTGACCGCCAGGGAGAAGAGGGGGGCGGCCTTAAGCAGTCGGGATGTGACCCCCGGGGATCTTCTGCGGGTAAAAGGGGGCCCGACTTGCGACCCGACCGGGGCTGCAGTGAAGTGAAAAATCCGATTCCCCGGATCCCCTAAGGAAAATATGGAAATAAGATGAAAGGGGGTAGAGCTAATATCGGCGATCCCTTGCGGTATCTATGTCAACATCCATATGTTTTAAAAATTTTTTAAAGGGTTAAAATAAATTTGGAAAAACAGTGGAGAAATATGAGCAATTTTTGACGTGCCCAATACGGAGCAATTCCTAGGTCTATTCAAAGAAGTTATGGTCTTTTTGTTTTATTTTTTTAACCTAAGAATTTTTAAAAAACCCCTCTCGTAAAAAAAATAAAACAAATTTTAAAAAAAGCCCCAAAATTTTTTTATGGACAGCAAAGTGTATTTCCACAAAAATGTTAGGAAGAGTTTGCAAGTTTTTTAAAAGGGTTTTTTGAAGGGTTTTAGAAAGTTTGCTCCCTTTTTAAATCAAAAGTTGCCCCCTTTGTGCGGTAATTAAACCCCACGTTTTTTCTGAAAAAAACTAATTTTTTTAGTTTTTCTTTCTTTTTAAAAACCGTACACAACTTTTTTGTTTTTTCTAAAGTCAGATAAGGTTTGGACATTTTAGTCAAAGAGAAAGGTAGAAAGATAGAAGCTGCGTCCTGTGAGAAAAAAAGATGTTACCTATAATATATTTTTTAAAACAAAAAAGATAGATTAGGGGGTTTAGAAGATGATATAAAAGAAAAAAGCACAAATTTTGTACGATCTGATCTTGAAATAGCTTTTGGTTTGAACTATTTTCTGAATACAAAGGTTTTGAAGTACTGTGGCAAACATCTGTCGCCCAAAAGGCATCTGAAAATCAAAAAAACAAAGGCTAAGTCAAACTAAAAAAAATTTGGGTAGTTAGAATAAGGGGTGATGAAAATACACAAAATTAAACCCTGGCTTTTTAAAAAAAAAAAGTTTTAAAAAAACCAATTTTCGAAAAAAAAAAAAGTTGGATACTATTATAGCCTTTTACAAAAAAATTTTAAAATCTTTGGAAAAATAATTTTTAAATTAAATAAAAATGATTTTCCTGTAGTTATGTAAAAAGTTTTCCTTTGACCTCCCTAGGAAACATTCAAAAGTTTTTTGAGCCCCCAAGGGGGCCAAATGAGGACCGGTAATCTAATGTCTTGGTGCAGAATGGAAAGTGGGTTTCAAAAAACATCTAAGCACTCAAAGTTGTGGCTGAGGGTCTCCCCCAACCCCCAAACAAGGGTGCCGAAAGAAATAATGGTCGGGGCAATCTGGACCTTTATGGAGTGGACATGAAAGCGGAGTCTGTCATTTAGTAATAAGCCCTTTTGCGTATCCAGAAGACTAAAGGTAAAA
>JARQOD010006237.1:0-43910 GCA_033576555.1 Oophaga sylvatica
TGGTCATAGACCAACCATATTTTTTGTATTGTAGTATTTAAAGGGATTCTGTCACCCCTTTTTTGTGATATGAGATAAAGATATCACTCAATAGTGCATCCCATAAGTAATCTAGTAGTATCTTTCATAGCCCCTGACACCCCAGCTTTGATGCAAAACTACCTTTGTAATCTGCCTCTTGCTGTATGCAAATCGCCGCGTGGGACGCACTATTGAGTGATATCTTTATCTCATATCACAAAAAAGGATGACAGAATCCCTTTAATAACCATTGTGAAGGGAGAAAAAGAAGCAGCGTCAGCTGTGATATCACCTATTGTAGATGGTGGACCTTTTATTATTATGTTAAAAAGAGATGTCACCTAAAGTGGCATGTAAAAGTTTGGGCACTCCTGGTCAAAATGTCTGTTATTGGAAATAGAGATGAGTGAACGTGTTCGGAAAAGGTTCGCCAATCTCTCTTTCTGCAAAATTTGGCCAAAGTTTGGTAAATGATCGAGTTTCCACTAATGCTTTTGTTAGGAGTTTGGCTAGGATAGTGGTGCTGTAGGGTTTGTGTCACTGGCTGCCGAAGTCACATGTCCCTCTCCATATGAAAAGCAACCAAGTGGCTTCAGAGTCACTTTGTGAGTGCAACAGAGTAGTAGTCAAATAGTTAGTTAGGCAGTTTATTCTCAGCTAGTTCAGAAAGATAGGATCCTCTGTCAAATTGACCTTCCAGCATATAAATCTGGAGCGCTAATTCAGTGGAGCATATAGATCTATAGTTCTGCTAATTCTGTGCTATAGCGACCAGTCGCCACTTCAGCATATAAATACGTAGTGCTGCTGATTCTGTGGTGCAGCGACCGGTCGCCACTCCAGCATATAAATGCACAGTGCTGCTAATTCTGTGTTACAGCGCCCAGTCACCACTTCAGCACATAAATCCAGAGTGCTGCTGATTCTGTGGTACAGTGACCATTCGTCACTTCAGCATATAAATCATTTGTGCTAATTGTGTGGTCCAGCCACCAGTCCACATTTTCAGCATATAAATCCGTTCTGATAATTGTGTGGTCCAGCCACCAGTCCACATTTTAGCATCTAAATCATTTGTACTAATTGTTTGGTCCAGCCAACAGTCCACATTTCAGCATATAAATCTTCTGTGCTAATTCTGTGGTCCAGTAATTTAGTGACAGGTGACTGACAGGTCTGGGCCTAGGGTTGTGATTAAAAGATGGGAAGGGTACATCTAACGTGAGTATAAAAAAAGCAAAATCTTAGTGGAAGGGGGAATAGACTTGATGTTCGATGTGTATGTGGAGTGGGTGGTAATATTACTGAAAACTCAACTGAATAAACACTGGCTCGTCCTTGAGGTCCAGAAAGAGCATGTGCTCCAGTGAATGGCAAATGCTACATCAAGTGGCCTCTCCTTCTATTCCTCCACCACCTTAACATCATACACTGTACAATCCACATAGGTGGCATCCCAATTACCCTTTTTCCCCCCACGTCACAACTCTTCAACCGCCCAACTGACTGTGGGGAACCACATAAGGACGAGTCTGCAGAGCTGTTCACATTTTCTATTCCATGGGCATCAGAGGTCTGCTCCAAAGATTCACAGACTCAAGAGGAGGAAAGCATCAATGCCCCAAATTTTTTTCAATAGGTTCCGGGGGCAGACAACGTAGGGTCTGAGCAGAAACCAGACTCTCATCACCAGACGTTAACCCACGGGTGTGGAAATGATCCTGATGAAACTCAGATACCTGAGACACAAGCATACTGTGCTGTGTTGTCAGGGCAGGAAGAGGGGGATGGAGACTCTCAGAGCAAGGATTGGGAGAACAGAGACGATGACGATGAGGTTGTAGATCCCTCTTGGTGTAAACCCAGAAGCATGCAGCTAAGAAGCTCAGCAGTGGAGGTAAAGGAAGAGGAAGATGAGAAGTTTATGCTCAGACATGGCGTGATGCAACCACAACAAGCTTTGCGTCCTCAGCGACAACTCTGGCTGTGGCCAGCAGCATTTGCGGGTCTGCAGTTCACAGGGCAGCAAAAGTTGCCTAGCCAGGGCCATTTTGAGACCGCAAAAGATAACCCAACTCATGTTATTTGTCAACTTTATTAAAAATGACTCAGTAGAGTAACTTTCAATAATTTGACTACTACATGCATGAACCACGATCAAAATGCGTTAGTCTGGTAATCTCACTGCGCTAAATTGCGGCACAGTGGGCCTCGCCAACCCCCGGTAGTCCCATCAACCTCATCTGCTGCTTATTCCTCCTCCATCTCCGTGGCAAGTGTTCTCACTAGAGTTGAACGAAACAGGTCGGTCAGATTCATAAGTCGCCGACTTTTGCCAAAGTTGGGTTTCGCTGAGCGAAACCCGACCATAGTGTGAAGTCGGCCATGCGTTCGGCAAAACAAGTGCCAAAGTCGGTTTTCCCATAATGCTTGCAGGCACCTTTTTTCAGCCAATGAGCAAGGACGTACACTGTGGGCAACAAGATGACATGGGCAGCGTCCACCACCATCTTAGAGAAGGGCATTGCAGTGATTGGCTTGCTTTGGGGGGCGTCATAGTGTCTATAAAAGCCCTGACCGCCGACCGCCATTTTACTTCTGCCGATCTTAACAGTAGGGAGAGGTTGCTGACGCTGTTCATTAGTAGGGAGAGAGTTAGGGCTGGAAAGAGAAGTTCTTATGTGCTTGTGCTGTGAGAGAGCAATTGTGCTGTACAGTTAGTGTGCAGTGACAGTGGAGTATTTTCTTGTGTGCAGCAGCGCTGGTTATTAGGCTGCCTGATAGCTGTATTACTGTGTGTACACTGCCGTGCAGACTGCTTTTTACACAGCATTAATACTTTTATTCTTTTTTTCTGAACAGTTACCGAGCGTTCATTTTTTCCCACACTGTATAGAGCTGTACCCTCCACACACACTACTGTGTACCGGCTGGTATCACGGACAAATACATGCTGACTATCTGTGTGTGACTCCGGAAATATATATGGAGATTTCAATTTTCCCCTTCAACGTATACAGCTGTTATCTTCTGATACAGTAATGTTTTTCTGCCTTTTGTATTTCGGTCAAATCCATACTGAGAGAGCGTCTGTGTGTGACTCCGGAAATATATACGGAGATTTAAATTTTCCCCTTCACCGTATACAGCTGGCATCTTCTGATACAGTACCGTTTTTCTGCTTTTTCTATTACGGTCAAATCTATACTAAGTGAGCGTCTGTGTGTGACTCCGGAAATAAATACGGAGATTTAAATTTTCCCCTACACTGTATACAGCTGTACGCTTCTGATACAGTACCGTTTTTCTGCTTTTTGTAGTCCGGTCTAATCCATACTAAGTGAGCGTCTGTGTGTGACTCCAGAAATATATACGGAGATTTAAATTTTCACCTACACTGTATACAGCTGTCCGCTTCTGAAACAGTACAGTATTTCTGCTGTTTTTATTATAGTCAAATCCATACTGAGAGAGCGTCTGTGTGTGACTCCGGTAATATATACGGAGATTTAAATTTTCCCCTTCACCGTATACAGCTGGTTTCTTCTGATACAGTACCTTTTTTCTGCCTTTTGTATTACGGTCAAATCCATATTCAGAGAGCATCTGTGTGTGACTCTGGAAACATATACGGAGATTTATATTTTCTCCTACACTGTATACAGCTGTACTCTTCTGATACAGTACCTTTATTCTGTTTTTTGTATTACGGTCAAATCCATAATGAGAGAGCGTCTGTGTGTGACTCCGGAAACATATACGGAGATTTCAATTTTCCCCTACACTGTATACAGCTGTATGCTTCTGATACAGTCCATTTTTTCTGCCTTTATATTACGGTCAAATCCATACTGAGAGAGCATCTGTGTGTGACTCCGTAAATATATACGGAGATTTAAATTTTCCCTTACATTGTATATAGCTGTCCACTTCTGATACAGTACCGTATTTCTGCTGTTTATATTACGGTCAAATCCTTACTGAGAGAGCGTCTGTGTGTGACTCTAGAAATATATACAAAGATTTCAATTTTCCCCTTCACCGTATAAAGCTGCTATCTTCTGATACAGTACCTTTTTTCTGCCTTTTGTATTACGGTCAAATCCATAATGAGAGAGCGTCTGTGTGTGACTCCGGAAACATATACGGAGATTTCAATTTTCCCCTACACTGTATACAGCTGTATGCTTCTGATACAGTCCATTTTTTCTGCCTTTATATTACGGTCAAATCCATACTGAGAGAGCATCTGTGTGTGACTCCGTAAATATATACGGAGATTTAAATTTTCCCTTACATTGTATACAGCTGTCCACTTCTGATACAGTACCGTATTTCTGCTGTTTATATTACGGTCAAATCCTTACTGAGAGAGCGTCTGTGTGTGACTCTAGAAATATATACAAAGATTTCAATTTTCCCCTTCACCGTATAAAGCTGTACGCTTCTGATACAGTACCTTTTTTCTGCCTTTTGTATTACGGTCAAATCCATACTGCGAGATCGTCTCTGTGTGACTCAGTAAATATATACGGAGATTTAAATTTTCCCCTTCAATGTATACAGCTGTTATCTTCTGATACAGTAATGTTTTTCTGCCTTTTGTTTTACGGTCAAATCCATACTGAGAGAGCGTCTGTGTGTGACTCTGGAAATATATACGGAGATTTAAATTTTCCCCTTCACCGTATACAGCTGGTATCTTCTGATACAGTACTGTTTTTCTGCCTTTTTTATTACGGTCAAATCCATACTGACAGAGTGTCTGTGTGTGACTCCGGAAATATATACGGAGATTGCAATTTCCCCTTCACCGTATACAGCTGGTTTCTTCTGATACAGTACAGTTTTTCTGCCTTTTCTATTACGGTCAAATCCATACTGAGTGAGCGTCTGTGTGTGACTCCAGAAATATATATGGAGATTTAAATTTTCCCCTACACTGTATACAGCTGTACGCTTCTGATACAGTACCTTTTCTCTGTCTTTTGTATTACGGTCAAATCCATACTGAGAGAGCGTCTGTGTGTGACTCCGGAAATATATACGGAGATTTAAATTTTCCCCTTCACCGTATACAGCTGGTATCTTCTGATACAGTACCGTTTTTGTGCCTTTTCTATTACGGTCAAATCCATACTAAGTGAGCGTCTGTGTGTGACTCCGGAAATAAATACGGAGATTTAAATTTTCCCATACACTGTATACAGCTGTCCGCTTCTGAAGCAGTACCGTATTTCTGCTGTTTTTATTATGGTCAAATCCATACTGAGAGAGCGTCTGTGTGTGACTCCGGAAAATATATACGGAGATTTCAATTTTCCCCTTCACCGTATACAGCTGGTTTCTTCTGATACAATACCTTTTTTCTGCCTTTTGTATTACGGTCAAATCCATACTGAGAGAGCATCTGTGTGTGACTCCGTAAATATATACGGAGATTTAAATTTTCCCCTACATTGTATACAGCTGTCCACTTCTGATACAGTAACGTATTTCTGCTGTTTATATTACGGTCAAATCCTTACTGAGAGAGCGTCTGTGTGTGACTCCGGAAATATATACGGAGATTTATATTTTCCCCTACACTGTATACAGCTGTACGCTTCTGATGCAGTACAGTTTTTCTGCCTTTTCTATTACGGTCAAATCCATACTGAGAGAGCGTCTGTGTTATGAATGTGCTAGAGATGGATTCTGAGCAGAGGCTCCCTCTGTTGGTTACAAACAGTACTGAACCTTTCAGCGAGGAATGGCAATCTGGGTTCACTGACTGGTCTGATATAAGGGAGGTTCCCTCCCATGATAGTTGCCGGTGAGCAATTGTTCTTGTCTCAATTGTGGTTCCTGGTTCATTTGGAAGTTTGCTGGAGTCTTGCCTGCATCTCCTGCTTTCAGATAAGATGTTTTTTGCTTTTCTTTTTGTGCTTGCTTTTTGCATTGTTTTCTGCACTTTTGTGGAGGTCAGCCAGGTCCCCTCCTGGGGCCTGAGCTCCTCACAGTTTATCTGCAGCCACTGTTATTTGCTCATTTGCTTTTTCCTGTTTTATCAGCGGCTGCAGCTTGGTTTTGTTCACACTGAGATCTGATTTAGCGGGTGGCAAGATCGTGTGATCTCAGTAATTTTGTAATCAGAATTGTTGGATTTTTGTAGAGTTTTCTGGGTTGCAGAAAGTAATCTCTCCTTTCCTATCCTATTTAGTCAGCTTGTGACCCCAGCATTTGCTCAGTCTATTTTCTGCCTATGTTTGTGTTTTCATCTTGTCTAACCGCCATTATATGTTTGGGGGCTTCCTATTTTCTTTGGGGATCTGCTCCGGGGCAGATAGCTTTCATCTTTCTGCCTTTAGGTGTAGTTATCTCTCAGGCTGTGACGAGGCGTCTAGGATCAACGTAGGAACACTCCACGGCTACCTCTAGTTGTGTCGTTAGTTTAGGAATCTGCAACCCATCAGTTACCAACATCTCAGGTGTTCTGCTGCCCTGCTGTTGTTCCTGTCCTCCTCAGCTACCGAAACACAACAGTATCACCGGCCATAACTGAAAATTATATGGTACTCACAGAAGGGAAAAATAGTGTGGAAAGAAAAAAGTTGTCAGAGTTGTCAGAGATTTTTTTTTCTGTCTGTTGCATTTTTTCCCTCTTTTTCTCTGGGTGCTGAGGAGGATTTTTTTTTCTTTCAATGGAGTTTGCACAGTTGTCTGGCCGTGTGGATCAGCTTGACACTGAGGTTCGGAGTATTGCTACCTATCTTGCTAGGTTGCCGGTTGCGGAACCTAGGATTCCCATGCCAGATTTGCTTTTGGGGGATCGGGCTAAATTTCTGAATTTCAAAAATAACTGTAAGTTGTTTTTTGCCTTAAAGCCTAAGTCCTCAGGTAACGCAGCACAGCAGGTTCAAATTGTCATCTCCTGCGCGGCGATCCTCAGGATTGGGCTTTTTCCCTGACACCTGGGGATCCTGTTTTGAATGATATTGATGCATTTTTTCTGGCTCTGGGGTTATTGTACGATGAACCTAATGTCAGTGATCAAGCTGAAAAAACCTTGTTGGCATTAAATCAGGGTCTTGAAGACGCTGAGTTGTACTGTCAGAAATTCCGAAAGTGGGCAGTCCTGACCAAATGGAATGATGATGCTTTGGCAGCCCTTTTTCGGAAGGGGCTGTCAGAGAATGTAAAGGATGTTATGGTGGGATTCCCTGCTCCCTCTGGTCTCAATGATTCTATGTCATTGGCTATTCAAATTGACAGACGTTTGCGTGAGCACAGAGGTATGTGTGAGATAGTGTTGCCTTGTGAGCCAGCTCCTGAGCCCATGCAGTGTGATAGAGTGACTTCTGGGGCACAGCGTCATGCGTTTCGAAAGCGCAATGGGTTATGTTTCTACTGTGGTGATGCCTCTCATGCTATTTCAGTCTGCCCTAAGCGGGGAAGACGTTTTGCACGCTCAGTTGTCTTGGGTAGTGTTCAGACTAAATTTCTGTTGACTGTTACCCTGATTTGCTCCCTGTCCACATTTTCTGCTCAGGCTTTTGCTGATTCAGGAGCAGCTATTAACCTGGAGGATTTTGACTTTGCCAAACGTTGTGGGTTTCCCATGATACCCCTGCGGAAGTCTATTCCCCTACTGGGGATTGATTCTACCCCTTTGTCGGAGAATAAACCCCAGTTTTCTACTGAGGTGATAATGAGGGTTGAACCAGATCATCAGGAGAGTTGCAAATTTCTGGTGCTGTATAATCTGCATGACATTATTGTACTAGGTTTCCCTTGGTTACAGTCTCATAATCCTGTTTTGGATTGGAAATCTGTGTCTGTGACCAGTTGGGGCTGCCAATGTGTTAATGACGACACTCCTGTTTTTTCTTCCTCTCCCAAGTCTCAGGATGTTCCTGACTTTTTGACTAATTTTTCGGATGTATTTAGTGAAAGTAAATCTGCATCTTTGCCCCCTCACAGGAGCTACGATTGCGCTATTGAATTAGTGCCTGGTGGTAAATTTCCTAAAGGTCGCCTTTTTAACTTGTCTGTACCTAAACACGATGCTATGCGATCTTATATCAAGGAGTCATTGGAGAAGGGTCATATCAGACCATCCTCTTCATCCTTTGGTGCCGTTTTTTTTTTTGTGGCCAAAAAGGATGGTTCATTGAGGCCGTGTATTGATTATCGTCTCTTGAATAAGATCACTGTGAAGTATCAATATCCGTTACCCTTGATTTCTGACCTGTTTTCCAGGGTGAAAAGTGCTAGCTGGCTTACCAAGCTTGACCTCAGGGGGGCGTATAACCTTATTCGCATTAAGCACGGGGATGAATGGAAGATGGCGTTTAATACCCCAGAGGGGCATTTTGAGTACCTAGTGATGCCCTTTGGGCTCACTAATGCTCCTTCCGTCTTCCAATCCTTCATGAATGATATTTTCAGGGATTTTGTGGATAAATTTCTGATTGTTTATTTGGATGATATCTTAATTTTTTCCAATGACTGGGACTCTCATGTGAAACATGTTCGGACTGTGTTCCAGATTTTGAGAGAGAATGCACTGTATGTGAAGGGATCAAAGTGTCTTTTTGGCGTACAGAAGATTTCATTTCTGGGATTCATTTTGTCTCCGTCTGTTATTGAAATGGACCCGGTCAAGGTTCAGGCCATCTGTGATTGGGTCCAACCTACTTCATTAAAGGCTCTTCAGAGATTTTTGGGTTTTGCCAATTTTTATCGTAAATTTATTGGTAATTTCTCCGGTATTGTTAAACCATTGACTGATTTGATCAAAAAGGTGATGTGGTGAATTGGCCTCCTGAGGCAGTCTCTGCGTTTCAGGAACTTAAGCAGAGATTCACTTCTGCTCCTGTTCTACGGCAGCCTGATGTTTCTCTACCGTTTCAGGTGGAGGTTGATGCCTCTGAAATTGGGGCAGGTGCCGTTTTGTCCCAAAAAGATCCAGAGACCTCTAAGAGTAACCCTTGTGCCTTTTTCTCTCGAAAATTTTCTCCAACTGAACGTAATTATGACGTGGGTAATCAGGAGTTATTGGCCATGAAGTGGGCCTTTGAAGAGTGGAGACATTGGCTGGAAGGAGCCAAACATCAGGTGGTGGTCCTCACGGACCATAAGAATCTGGGTTATCTCGAATCAGTCAAGCGACTTAATCCTAGACAGGCAAGGTGGGCCTTGTTTTTCACACGTTTTAATTTTGTGGTTTCTTTTCTTCCTGGCACTAAGAATGTTAAGGCGGATGCTCTCTCGAGGAGTTTCTTTGCGGACTCTCCTGAGTTATCTGATCCTACTGTTATTTTGAAAGAGGGTGTAGTTCTTTCCGCCATCTCGCCCAATTTGAGACTGGCCTTGGAAGGGTGTCAGGAGGATAAAGCTGAGCGCTGCCCTATTGGGAAATTGTTTGTCCCAGACCAGTGGAAGAAGAGTGTGATGTCTGAGATTCATTGTTCCGCGTTGGCTGGTCATCCCGGGATTTTTGGTACCAGAGAATTGGTGAGTCGGTCCTTTTGGTGGCCTACTTTGTCTCGTGACGTCAGGGAATTTGTGCAGTCCTGTGGGACTTGCTCTCTCTCCAAGCCTTGCTCTCGCTCTAGTGGTTTGTTAATGCCATTACCTGTGCCCAAGAGGCCATGGACCCATATCTCTATGGATTTTATTTCAGACCTACCTGTTTCTCAGAGAATGACCGTTATCTGGGTAATCTGTGATAGGTTTTCCAAGATGATACATCTTGTGCCATAGCCTAAGTTACCTTCCTCCTCCGAATTGGTGCCTTTGTTCCTTCAGCACGTGGTTCGGTTACATGGCATTCCGGAGAACATTGTGTCTGACAGAGGAGTCCAGTTTGTTTCCAGATTTTGGAGGACATTTTGTTCTAAACTTGGTGTTCAATTATCTTTCTCCTCTGCTTTTCATCCTCAGACCAATGGACAAACCGAGAGAACAAACCAGACCTTGGAGACTTATTTGAGATGTTTTGTGTCTGCTGATCAAGATGACTGGGTCTCTTTTTTGCCTTTGGTTGAGTTTGCTCTTAATAATAGGGCTAGCTCTGCCACCTTGATGTCTCCATTTTTCTGCAATTTTGGGTTTCACCCTCGATTTTCTTCGGGACAGGCGGAGGCTTCTGTCTGTCCGGGTGTTGACACTGTTGTGGAGCGAATTCAGCAGATTTGGGACCAGGTAGTGGAGAGGTTGTCTCTCTCTCAGGAGAAGGCCCAACGGTTTGCCAACCGGCATAGGACTGATGGTCCTCGGTTTAAAGTGGGGGACTTGGTTTGGTTGTCCTCAAGAAATATCCCTATGAGGGTTGCATCTCCAAAGTTTAAGCCCAGGTTCATTGGACCTTATAAGATCATGTTTTGGTTGAGAGCAATCTGGAGTATGTGGTTGAGAAAATATTGGATTCTCGTTTTTCTAGACAGAAACTCCAGTATTTGGTTAAGTGGAGAGGTTATGGTCAGGAGGACAATTCTTGGGTGTTTGCTTCGGACATCCATGCTAGGAGACTGATCCGTGCCTATCACCGAGTTCATCCTGATCGGCCTGGTTGCACAAGTGAGGGTTCGGTGACCCCTCCTCAAGGGGGGTACTGTTATGAATGTGCTAGAGATGGTTTCTGAGCAATGGCTCCCTCTGGTGGTTACAGACAGTACTGAACCTTTCAACGAGGAATGGCAATCTGGGTTCACTGACTGGTCTGATATAAGGGAGGTTCCCTCCCATGATGGTTGCCGGTGAGCAATTGTTCTTGTCTCAATTGTGGTTCCTGGTTCATTTGGAAGTTTGCTGGAGTCTTGCCTGCATCTCCTGCTTTCAGATAAGATATTTTTTGCTTTTCTTTTTGTGCTTGCTTTTTGCATTGTTTTCTGCACTTTTGTGGAGGTCAGCCAGGTCCCCTCCTGGGGCCTGAGCTTCTCACAGATAATCTGCAGCCACTGTTATTTGCTCATTTGCTTTTTCCTGTTTTTTCAGCGGCTGCAGCTTGGTTTTGTTCACACGGAGATCTGATTTAGCGGGTGGCGAGATCGTGTGATCTCAGTATTTTTGTAATCAGAATTGTTGGATTTTTGTAGGGTTTTCTGAGTTGCAGAAAGTAATCTCTCCTTTCCTATCCTATTTAGTCAGCTTGTGGCCCCAGCGTTTGCTCAGTCTATTTACTGCCTACGTTTGTGTTTTCATCTTGTCTAACCGCCATTATATGTTTGGGGGCTTCCTATTTTCTTTGGGGATCTGCTCTGGGGCAGATTGCTTTCATCTTTCTGCCTTTAGGTGTAGTTATCTCTCAGGCTGTGACGAGGCGTCTAGGATCAACGTAGGAACGCTCCACGGCTACCTTTAGTTGTGTCGTTAGTAGGGTTGAGCGATACTTTCCGATATCAAGAAGTATCGGATCGGAATGGGTATCGGCGATACCCGATTCCGATACCGGAAATCCAATGCAAGTCTATGGGACAGAAATATCGGAACTAAAAAAAACCCTTTCTTTCCTTGTAAACACTAAATATACACACATAGAATACATATATATATACATATATACATATATATATGTATATATATATATATGTCATTGTGACATATATAATATATATATATATATATATATACATATATTTATAGTTTATACACTTCTACATAGTAAAATAGCCTCTGATTCAATTGCCGGGTAATGCCGGCTTTTGTGAAAATACAGAAGCACCCGACATGAAATGACACATGGTTTACATGTTAACCATGTATTTTCATGTAGTTTGATATCTGATTTTTACAAACAATTACATGAGTTTATGTGTGCAAAATTTCACACCTGTAGGGGTAAATTAAAGGTGTAAATTCATTGTAAAAAAAACGGACTTTTTTGCTACGAATTTACACCTTTAATTAACCCCTACAGGTGTGAAATTTTGCACACATACACTCATGTAATTGTTAATGAAAACAATATATCAAACAACTTGAAATGACATGGTTAACTCTATGTAAACCATGTGTCATTTCATGTCGGCTTCTGTATTTTCACAAAAGCCGGCAATTGAATTAGCGGCTATTATACTATGTAGAAATGTATGAACTATAAATATAAATATATATATATATGTGTCACAAATTCAATGACATGTATATATATATATATATATATATATATATATATATATATATATGAGGTGTAAAATTGTTGAAAAAAAATGCGTGGGCTCCCGCCCTATTTTCTCAACCTGACAGACAAAGCCAGAGAGTGGGGGCAGATAATAATAGCCCAGAGAGGGACCATTATTTTTGGCCCCCCCCCGGCTACTAACATCTGCCCCCAGACACCCCAGAAAAGGCAAATCTATAATTAGATTCGCCCTTTCTGGCACTTTGCCCGTCTATTCCCATTGCCCTGTAGCGGTGGCGAATGGGTTAATAAGGGGTTAAAGACACCTTGCTATTGAAAGGTGCCCTTAAGCCAGGTTAATAATTGAGAGCTGTCAAATTAGACAACTATCAATTATTAATCCTATTGCATGAAATAAAAATAAAACACACACACTTTAATAAAAAATCATTTTAATGAAATAAAGACACGTTTTTGACCATCTTTAATTTTACTGCAAAAACCATTTCCTGTAATAAAAATAAAATAAAAAAGCAAAATTATTCTTACCTATCCGATGCACAGTCAAGTCCCACGGTGTAATCCATCAAAAAGGGTTAATGTTTACTGCAGAGACCGCAGCTAATGCTGCAGCCTCACAGTAAACCCCGAATGAATCTTCTCCTCTCCTGGCTGACAGGAGAGGAAGTGGAAAGCTTAATTGATTGCTCCCCACTTTCACTTCAGGTCAGCCAGGGACACCATCAGTGATGTCAGAGGGAACTGATTAATAAAAATAGGGGATCCCCTCTAAAAAAAAAAAATGGCGTGGGTCCCTCCTATTTTTGTTAACCAGCCTGATGAAGCAGACTGCTGCGGCCTGGATTTTCAGGCTGTTAAGGAGCCAAGATCCATGGACCTTGCAGGCCTGATTATACCAGGCCACAGCAGTCTGCTTATCTTGGCTGGTTAACAAAAATAGGGGATCCCCTTGAAAAAAAATGGCGTGGGGTCCCCCCTATTTTTGTTAACCAGCCAGATGAAGCAGACTGCTGAGGCCTGGTTTTTCAGGCTGGTAAAGATCCAATATCCATGGACCTTGCAAGCCTGATAATACCAGGCCAAAGCAGTCTGCTTAGCTTGGCTGGTTAACAAAAATAGGGGATCCCCTCGAAAAAAAAATGGCGTGGGGGTCCCCCTATTTTTGTTAACCAGCCAGATGAAGCAGACTGCTGAGGCCTGGTTTTTCAGGCTGGTAAGGATCCAATATCCATGGACCTTGCAAGCCTGATAATACCAGGCCAAAGCAGTCTGCTTAGCTTGGCTGGTTAACAAAAATAGGGGATCCCCTCGAAAAAAAAATGGCGTGGGGGTCCCCCTATTTTTGTTAACCAGCCAAGTAAAATGCAGACTGCTGCGGCCTGTTATTAAAAGACTGTCAAGGCCCATGGATTTTGGCCCTCAACAGCCTGATAATACCAGGCTACAGTAGCCCCACATTTGGCGCATCAAAAGATGTGCCAATTGTGGCACTTTACCCGGCTCTTCCCACTTGCCCTGTAGCGGTGGCAAGCGGGGTAATAAGGGGTTAATGTCACCGTTGATTGCACGGTGACAATAAGCCCGGTTAATAATGCAGAGATGTCAATAAGACACCGATCCATTATTAATCCCAAAGTTTTTAAAGGTTTAAAAAAAAGACACAGCAAGAAAAAAGTATTTTAATGAAATTAAAGAGACAACACAGTTTTCATTTCTTTTATTACACTCTCATCCTGCGACGCCATCTATCTCCTAGAAAAAAAGAAAAAACAAACCAACAGTATACCACCTGTCCGACGCAGTCCATAGTGAAGAGTGTCCCATGACGATCCAGCTCTGCTACATCGGAATGTCAGGCAGAGCGGCAGAGCCTGACATCCCTACGCAGCACAGCTGCTTACCAGCTTCCCCGGCGGTGACGTCATCGGACTGCTTTACGGCCGCGATTACCCGGCAGCACGTGCAGTTATCGCGAGAAACTGCACGTGACCGCCAGGGAGAAGATGATGGCGGCCATCAAGCAGTCCAGGATGTGACCACCGGGGATCTTCTGCCGTGTAAGTGCCGCTGACTCCTGACAGACCCGACCGACGGACACTGACAGTGACAGGAACATTCCGATTCCGGTATCCGATATGACAAAAATATCGGAACTCGGAATCAGATACAGCGAATATCGGCCGATACCCGATATTTGCAGTATCGGAATGCTCAACCCTAGTCGTTAGTTTAGGAATCTGCAACCCATCAGTTACCAACATCTCAGGTGTTCTGCTGCCCTGCTGTTGTTCCTGTCCTCCTCAGCTACTGAAACACAACAGTCTGTGTGTGACTCCGGAAATATATACGGAGATTTAAATTTTCCCCTACACTGTATACAGCTGGTATCTTCTAATACAGTACCGTTTTTTCTGCCTTTTGTATTACGGTCAAATCCATGCTGAGTGAGCGTCTGTGTGTGTTAGGGTTCGAGTTCCCGCTGCTGCACAAGGGGAGTCTCGAACCGATCTCGCTGCGGTCCCCCATTCATCTCCGGCCGCAGTGGAGCCTGCTCAGCAGAGACGTCGGTCCCAGCGTCTTGCTCATTCCAGTACTGTGCAGAGACTTGCTGCTGCCTCTTCTGGATCTGCTATTATAGCCAGTACTGGAGCAGACGTCTTTGGGACGAAGTCCTGCGTTTCCCCTTCTGAGCATGCCCAGGGTAAGATCTCTCATTGGAGATCAGGGTCACATGTTCAGGTACTGCAGCAGCTCCTATTGGTCCGCCAGGAAGGTCATGTAACTACATGTGTTTGTAACAGTTTCTCATTGGTCCTTGTTTCTGGAAGGTCCTGTAGCTGTTGCTATAAAAGGGTGGCATGGCTGGGCCGCCATGCGCTAATATCAATCATTATATGCTTAGCGCCAGTGTGGTCATGCGTGTGTGTGGTTAGGGCCCGGCTGAAATAAGCCCCTAGAATACCGACTTAATCGGTGAGGAGTTTGGTGTGCTAGCTGGTCAGGGTCGGTGTCCTAGATGCCCTTGATTGCCGGCATAACCGGTGAGGAGTTTGATTGCCGTATTCAGGGCCTGGCGTTCAGACGCCATAGATTGCGGGTGACTCCCGCGAGGACATTAGCGCATGATCACGTTCTATGTTCGCTTAGCTGTTCACTGTGTACCTGGGTGCCTGACAGGACACAGAAGTTTGTCTCAGCGGCTCTGTGACGTAACAGGGTTCGCTTTCAACGCTAGACAGCGCCCTAGCGTGTTTATTTTGCGACTCAGTTGTGTTAAGTGAGTTCGCACACATCGCCATATAGCGCTGCGGCACTCCTTCTAGCGGCTCTGTGGATTAACAGAGTTAGCACATATTGCCACAGCGCGTTACGGCGTTTATTTTGGCGACTCTGCGGGATAACAGAGTTCGCTTCTTGCGCCATTTTACTAGCAGCAGGCTCCGCCTGCACGGTGGACCCCGGGCTGCGAACGCACCTCTCCACATCTTATATTTGGTGCGTTCCGCAGACCCTAACATAATATTAGCGCCAGGGTCTGGCTAGTAAAATGGCGGATGAACAGCGTTTACAGCTGTACATCCAGCAGCTGGAGGGTAGGTTGGCAGCTCTTGAGCGCACAACCTCAGCTGTGGATGTTACCGCAGTCGCTGTTCAGGCTGCTAGTGTAGCTGCAGCCAGTTTGTCCTCTGCCACCTCTGTCCCTACATTGTCCCACCTCCCGCTTCAAGACAAGTTTGCTGGTGACAGCAAGCAATGTCGGGGATTCGTAAGTCAGTGCTCCATACACCTCGAGCTTCTGGCTGCACGTTTCCCCACGGATCGGGCACAAGTGGGCTTTGTGATAGCTCTTCTGTTGGGCAGAGTGTTGGAGTGGGCAACGCCGCTGTGGGAGCACGACGACCGTGTGGTGCAGAGCGCTTCTCGTTTTCTGGAGGCTCTGAAAAAGGTTTTTCTAGGAACTCAGGTCACCCACGATACGGCGCTCAAACTGCTGGCAAGTACCCAGGGTTCGGCTTTGGTCAGCCATTTTGCTGTCCAATTTCGGACTCTGGCCTCGGAATTAGAGTGGCCAGATAAAGTCCTCATTCCCGTGTTCTGGAGAGGACTGGCGGGTCATTTGAAAGACGCCTTGGCTACCAGGGAGATTCCTGCCACACTGGAGAAGCTTATCGCTATTTCCACCCGCGTCGACCTCCGTTTCCACGAGCGGAGGCTGGAACGTGCCCAGTGTAGGCAGAGTGTCCAGTTGGTTCCTACCTTCGCCAACCCTCTGGAGTCACCTGTTCAGGCGCCCGACCTTCAGGAGGTTGCTCCTGCAGGATCTAAATCTCGGGTCACTCGTCCATCCCCGATTTGTTATATTTGCCAGCAGCAGGGACATTTTGCCAACCGATGTCCACAGCGGCTGAATAAACGTTCGCGCCCAGTAACCGTAGGAACAGGGTCACTGGACGCCATGAGTTTTGCCCCTAAAGTGCTCCTCAAGGGGATAATTACCCACGGTTCTACCACCCTACCCGTCAAGCTGTGTGTGGATTCTGGGGCAGAGGGGAATTTTATGTCATCCTCCTTTGCTTCTCGCCACACCATGCCTTTGGTGTTGCTGGCTGAACCAGTATCGGTTTGGGTGTTGAACGGAGCAATTCTGCCCTCACAAATCACCCATCAGTCTGTCCCACTCACCTTGTCTATGTCTCCTTCCCATCAGGAGAATATATCATTTTTTATCCTCCCTGAGGGTATAGATGAGGTTTTGTTGGGATTACCCTGGCTCCGCCACCACTCTCCCCATATTGAGTGGTCTTCAGGGAGAATTCTGGGTTGGGGTAATTTATGTAAAGGCAGATGCATTAGGGACAGCGTGCAGGTCAACACCACTGAGATACCCATAGACCTCTCTCCTCTTCCCAAGGTCTATTGGTCTTATGCCGACGTTTTCTCGAAGAAGGCTGCGGAGACTCTTCCGCCTCATCGCCCCTATGACTGTCCTATCGACCTCTTGCCTGGAACTGAGCCTCCTAGAGGAAGGGTTTATCCCCTCTCTCTTCCTGAGACAGAGGCCATGTCCCAATATATTCAGGAGAACTTGGCAAGGGGATTCATTAGGAGGTCGGTGTCACCAGCGGGAGCGGGGTTCTTCTTTGTGCAGAAGAAGAACGGAGAATTACGTCCGTGCATTGATTATAGGGGTCTCAACGCTATCACCGTGAAAAATAAGTATCCTTTGCCGCTAATCTCTGAGCTGTTTGACAGGCTTCGGGGAGCAAGGGTATTTACTAAGCTAGACCTGTGGGGTGCGTATAACCTGATTCGCATCCGTGAGGGGGACGAATGGAAGACGGCATTTAACACCAGGGATGGGCATTATGAATATCTGGTAATGCCCTTTGGGCTCTGTAATGCCCCAGCTGTCTTCCAAGACTTTGTGAACGACATTTTCCGGGATATGTTGACCACCTCGATGGTAGTCTATCTGGATGACATTCTCATCTTTTCTCCAGATATGGCCTCCCACCGGAGAGATGTCTGCAAGGTCTTCGACCTCTTGCGAGCAAATTCCCTATATGCGAAGTTGGAGAAGTGCATGTTTGAGCAGGAGTCTCTACCTTTCCTGGGCTATATCATCTCCACCCAGGGATTGGCTATGGATCCTACAAAACTACAGGCTGTGATGGATTGGCAAGAACCCCACTCCCTTAAGGCGGTGCAGCGCTTTATGGGGTTCATTAACTACTATCGCCAATTCATTCCCCACTTGTCCACTTTGGTAGCCCTCACCAAGAAGGGAGCTGTTAGGGTTCGATTTCCCGCTGCTGCACAAGGGGAGTCTCGAACCCGTCCCGCTGCGGTCTCCCATTCATCTCCGGCCGCAGTGGAGCCTGCTCAGCAGAGACGTCGGTCCAGGCATCTTGCCCACTCCACTACTGGGCAGTGACTTGCTGCTGCCTTTCCTGGATCTGCTATTATAGCCAATGCTGGAGCAGACGTCTTTGGGACAAAGTACTGCATTTTCCCTTCTGAGCATGCCCAGAGTGAGATCTCTCATTGGAGATCAGGGGTCACATGCTCAGGTACTGCAGCAGCTCCTATTGGCCCGCCAGGAAGGCCCTGTTACTACTAGTCTTCTGGAACAGGTTTCTCATTGGTCCTTGTTCCTGGAAGGTCCTGTAGCTGTTGCTATAAAAGGGTAGCATGGCTGGGCTGCCATGCGCTAATATCAATCATTGTATGCTATGCGCCAGTATGGTCATGCGTGTGTGTGGTTAGGGACCCGGCTGAAATAAGCCACTAGAATACCGACTTAATCGGTGAGGAGTTTGGTGTGCTAGCTGGTCAGGGTCGGTGTCCTAGATGCCCTAGATTACCGGCATAACCGGTGAGGAGTTTGATTGCCGTATTCAGGGTCTGGCGTTCAGACGCCATAGATTGCGGGTGACTCCCGCGAGGACATTAGCGCATGACCACGTATTATGCTAGCTAGCAATTAACCGTGTACCTGAGAGCTTGACAGGACACAGTACTTTTTCTCAGCGGCTCTGTGACGTAACAGGGTTCGCTTTTGACGCTAGACAGCGCCCTAGCGTGTTTACTTTGCGGCTCACTAAAGCTAACTGAGTTCGCACCTATCGCCATATAGCGCTGTGGCATCCCGTTAGCGGCTCTGGGATTAACAGAGTTCGCACTTACTGCCACAACGCGCTACGGCGTTTATTTTTAGCGACTCTGCGGGATAACTGAGTTCGATACTTTCGCCATCTTATTAGCAGCGGGCTTCGCCTGCACGGTGGACCCCGGGCTGCGAACGCACCTCTCTATTATATCTATTAGGTGCGTTCTGCAGACCCTAACATAATATTAGCGCCAGGGTCTGGCTAGTAAAATGGCGGATGACCAGCGTCTAAGGCAGTACATCCAGCAGCTGGAGGGTAGGTTGGCGGCTCTTGAGCGCACAACCTCAGCTGTGGATGTTACCGCAGTCGCTGTTCAGGCTGCTAGCGTGGCTGCAGCCAGGTTGTCCTCTGCCATCCCTGCTCCGACTATTTCCCGCCTCCCACTTCCAGACAAGTTTACCGGTGACAGTAAACAATGTCGGGGTTTCGTCAGTCAGTGCTCCATACATCTAGAGCTTCTGGCTGCACGTTATCCCACGGCGAAAGTGGGTTTTATCATATCCCTTTTGTCGAGCAGGGCGTTGGAGTGGGCAACGCCGTTATGGGAGCGCGATGATCGTGTGGTGCAGAGTGCTCCTCTCTTCTTGGACACTCTTAAACAGGTCTTTTTAGGACCTCGTGTCACCCACGATACGGCTCTTCAACTGTTGACTATCACCCAGGGTTCATCCATGGTCAGCCAGTTTGCCGTCCAATTTCGGACTCTGGTCTCTGAGCTGGATTGGCCAGATAAAGTCCTTATACCCATGTACTGGAGGGGACTGGCAGACCATGTGAAGGACGCCTTGTCCACCAGGGAGATTCCTGCCACCCTGGAGGAGCTCATTACCATATCTACCCGCATCGACCTTCGTTTAACGAGCGGAGGTTGGAGCGGGCCCAGTGTAGGCAGAGGTTCCGGCTGGCATCCACCTTCGCCAGACCTCTGGAATCTTCCATTCAGGCGTCCGATTCCCCTGAGGCCATGGAGATTTCTCGAGTGAGATCTAAGTCTCGGACCACTCGAGTATCGTGGTCTGTAGAGTGTGCCAGCAGACAGGACATTATGCCAACAAATGTCCACAGCGATCGGGGAAGCGATCGCGTCTAGTGGTCCTGGGAGGAGGTTCACTAGAGACAGCGGCATTTTCCTCCAAGTTGACACTTAAAGGGACAATCACTGTAGGCACTTCCACTATCGCTGCCGACCTTTGCGTGGACTCAGGAGCAGAGGGGAACTTCATGTCCTCTGACTTTGCTCGCCGTCATGCAATTCCTCTGGTGGCTCTTGACAAATCAGTGACTGTCCGGGTAGTGAATGGGTCGACATTGCCCTCACAAATTACTCACCAGACTGTTCCACTTGCATTGTTGGTATCTCCTTCCCATCAGGAACTTATTTCCCTACTCGTCCTTCCCGAGGGATTAGACGAGATCCTACTAGGTATAACTTGGCTCCGTTTCCACTCCCCACATATAGAGTGGACTTCGGGTAGGATACTGGGTTGGAGTGATGCATGTAGAGGCAGATGTGTCAGGACTCAGTTGCGTTCAGGTTACCACTACTGAGTTACCCGCAGATCTTACTCCACTCCCCAAGTGCTACTGGTCATATGCAGATGTGTTCTCCAAGAAGGCTGCTGAGACTCTTCCACCTCATCGCCCCTATGACTGTCCTATCGACCTCTTGCCTGGCGCAGAACCCCCTCGGGGAAGGGTCTATCCCCTCTCTCTTCCTGAGACAGAGGCCATGTCGCAATATATTCAGGAGAACCTGGCAAGAGGGTTTATTAGGAAGTCGGTGTCACCGGCTGGGGCGGGATTTTTCTTCGTACAGAAGAAAAATGGAGAATTGCGTCCGTGTATTGATTACCGGGGTCTTAACGCCATCACCGTTAAAAACAAGTACCCGTTGCCCTTGATTTCGGAGCTATTTGATAGGCTTCGGGGAGCAAGGGTATTCACTAAGTTACATCTGCGCGGTGCGTATAACCTGATTCGCATCCGTGAGGGGGACGAATGGAGGAAGGCTTTCAATACCAGGGACGGGCATTACGAATATCTGGTGATGCCCTTTGGGCTCTGTAATGCTCCAGCCGTTTTCCAAGACTTTGTCAATGACATCTTCCGGGATATGCTCTCCACCTCGGTCGTAGTCTATCTGGATGATATACTCATCTTCTCTCCAGATATTGACTCCCACCGGAGAGATGTCTGCAGAGTCTTCAACCTCTTACGGGCTAATTCCCTTTATGCTAAGTTGGAGAAATGTATGTTTGAGCTGGAGTCTTTACCTTTCCTTGGTTATATCATCTCAACCCAGGGATTGGCTATGGATCCGGTCAAACTACAGGCTGTGATGGACTGGCAGGAACCTCACTCTCTTAAAGCGGTGCAGCGCTTTATGGGGTTCATTAATTACTATCGCCAGTTCATCCCGCATTTCTCTACCTTGGTAGCTCCCTTGGTAGCCCTCACCAAGAAGGGAGAAAATCCCAAATTGTGGTCGGAAGAGGTCTCCACGGCTTTCTCTTCTGTTAAGTCTCATTTTGCTAGCGCTCCTATCCTACATCGCCCCGATGTTGATAAGCCATTTTTATTGGAGGTGGATGCCTCATCCGTTGGTGCTGGAGCAGTCCTCTACCAAAAGGATGCTCAAGGTCGGAAGCATCCTTGCTTCTTCTTCTCTAAGACCTTCACATCAGCGGAGAGGAATTATTCCATCTGGGATAGGTAGTTGCTAGCCATGAAGTTGGCCTTCTCTGAGTGGAGACATCTGTTGGAGGGGGCCCGCTTTCCCTTCCAAGTTTTCACCGACCACAAGAATTTGGTGTATCTACAGACAGCCCAGCGGCTTAATTCTCGCCAGGCCAGATGGTCCTTGTTCTTCTCCCGGTTTAATTTCACCTTCCATTTCCTCTCGGGAGAGAAGAACATTCGTGCCGACGCTCTCTCTCGCTCTGTGGTGTCCTCTGAGGAGGAGGTGGAGGAGCCTCGGCTTATTGTCCCCACAGAGAGCCTGAGAACAGTGGCCCCGGTTTCACTAGAGTCTGTGCCCCCGGGCAAGACTTTTGTACCTACCAATTTACGACCGGAGGTACTCTCTTGGGCACATTCGTCCAGGGTTGGTGGACACTTTGGGGCAAAGAGGACATCTGAATTGCTGGCGAGGACTTATTGGTGGCCGCATATGGTCCGTGATGTTGGGGACTATGTTCGGGCGTGTGTCTCCTGCGCCAAGAATAAGTCTCCACGACAACGGCCAGCTGGGTTACTTTACCCTTTGCCGGTGGCAGACAGGCCCTGGGAGATGGTTGGGATGGACTTTGTGGTGGGCTTACCCAAGTCTCGGGGTTGCACCATCATTTGGGTAATCACCGACCATTTATCCAAAATGGTGCATCTGGTGCCGCTACCACGGTTACCTTCTGCACGGGCTCTGGCAGCGTTGTTCGTTAGGCATGTCTTCCGTCTACACGGCATGCCGGACAAAATTGTCAGTGACCGAGGTCCTCAGTTTGCGTCTCGGTTCTGGAGAGTGCTTTGTCGTCTACTCAGCATTGAGTTAAATCTCTCTTCAGCGTACCATCCTGAGACGAATGGGTTGGTAGAAAGGGCCAACCAGACCTTGGTCACCTATCTACGACATTTTGTCTCAGCCAGGCAGGATGACTGGGCATCCTTGCTACCATGGGCTGAGTTTGCATTAAACAATGCTGTGGCTGATTCCACCGGACAGACCCCATTCCTCCTGAACTACGGTCAGCATCCACAGGTACCAGTGCCTTTGCCCGTGTCTTCTGCCGATTCCAGGGTGGCAGACTGGCTGTGGAGGCACGGGACATTTGGGACCGCACTCAGGATGCCATTCAGGCCTCCAAAGAGAGGATGAGGTCTTCGGCCGATGCCCATCGGCGCCCCGCTCCTACATTTGCTCCGGGTGACCTAGTGTGGCTTTCTGCCCGAAACATCAGGCTACGGGTAGAGTCCACCAAGTTGGCACCTCGCTTTTTGGGCCCCTTTAAAGTTCTTGAGCAGGTGAACCCGGTAGTTTACCGCCTAGCCCTTCCGCCTCGCCTTGGTATCACTGACACCTTTCACGTGTCCCTCTTGAAACCCGTGGCCATTTCCCGGTTTTCCGAGTCATCTGCCGGGACGTCGGGTTCATCTACCGACGATCATGAGGTGAACGCCATTGTTGGGTGCAAGGTGGTACGAGGCAAAAAATTTTATTTGGTGGATTGGAGGGGTTATGGGCCTGAGGATAGATCCTGGGAGCCTGTCGAGCATGTTCACGCTCCGCAGCTCATCGCTGCCTTTGAGCGCAGCGAGGCCCAGAGAAGGGGGGGCCCTAGGAGGGGGGGTAATGTTAGGGTTCGATTTCCCGCTGCTGCACAAGGGGAGTCTCGAACCCGTCCCGCTGCGGTCTCCCATTCATCTCAGGCCACAGTGGAGCCTGCTCAGCAGAGACGTCGGTCCAGGCGTCTTGCCCACTCCACTACTGGGCAGTGACTTGCTGCTGCCTTTCCTGGATCTGCTATTATAGCCAATGCTGGAGCAGACGTCTTTGGGACAAAGTACTGCATTTTCCCTTCTGAGCATGCCCAGAGTGAGATCTCTCATTGGAGATCAGGGGTCACATGCTCAGGTACTGCAGCAGCTCCTATTGGCCCGCCAGGAAGGCCCTGTTACTACTAGTCTTCTGGAACAGGTTTCTCATTGGTCCTTGTTCCTGGAAGGTCCTGTAGCTGTTGCTATAAAAGGGTAGCATGGCTGGGCCGCCATGCGCTAATATCAGTCATTGTATGCTATGCGCCAGTATGGTCATGCGTGTGTGTGGTTAGGGACCCGGCTGAAATAAGCCACTAGAATACCGACTTAATCGGTGAGGAGTTTGGTGTGCTAGCTGGTCAGGGTCGGTGTCCTAGATGCCCTAGATTACCGGCATAACCGGTGAGGAGTTTGATTGCCGTATTCAGGGTCTGGCGTTCAGACGCCATAGATTGCGGGTGACTCCCGCGAGGACATTAGCGCATGACCACGTATTATGCTCGCTAGCAATTAACCGTGTACCTGAGAGCTTAACAGGACACGGTACTTTTTCTCAGCGGCTCTGTGACGTAACAGGGTTCGCTTTTGACGCTAGACAGCGCCCTAGCGTGTTTACTTTGCGGCTCACTAAAGCTAACTGAGTTCGCACCTATCGCCATATAGCGCTGTGGCATCCCGTTAGCGGCTCTGGGATTAACAGAGTTCGCACTTACTGCCACAACGCGCTACGGCGTTTATTTTTAGCGACTCTGCGGGATAACTGAGTTCGCTACTTTCGCCATCTTATTAGCAGCGGGCTTCGCCTGCACGGTGGACCCCGGGCTGCGAACACACCTCTCTATTATATCTATTAGGTGCGTTCCGCAGACCCTAACAGGAGCTAATCCCAAGTTGTGGTCAGAGGAGATCACCAAGGCGTTCTCCTCCATCAAGTCGCATTTCGCCAGTGCTCCCATCTTACATCGCCCCGATGTCGATAAACCGTTTATCTTAGAGGTGGATGCCTCTTCTGTTGGTGCTGGAGCAGTCCTTTTTCAAAAGGATGCCCAGGGTCGGAAGCATCCTTGCCTCTTCTTTTCCAAAACCTTTACACCAGCAGAGAGGAATTATTCCATCGGGGACAGGGAGTTACTGGCTATGAAGTTGGCCTTCTCCGAGTGGCGACATCTTCTGGAGGGGGCTCGCTTCTCCTTCCAAGTATTCAATGACCACAAGAACTTGGTGTATTTGCAGACAGCCCAGCGGCTAAATTCCCGTCAGGCCAGATGGTCCTTGTTTTTCTTCCCGGTTCCATTTCACCCTCCATTTCCTCTCGGTGAGAAGAATATTCGCGCAGATGCTCTATCCCGCTCCGTGGTGTCCTCTGAGGAGGTGGAGGAGGAGCCTCGGCTAATTGTCCCCACAGAAAGCCTAAGAACGGTGGCTCCGGTTTCGCTTGAGTCTGTGCCTCCGGGCAAGACATTTGTGCCCACCAATTTGCGACCGGAAGTACTCTCTTGGTGTCACGCTGTCTCAGGATAGAGGTGGACCGGGGTCTATGCTGACCCTAAACTGGGGTCCTGACTAGTCCCTCTACCTGGAGGTACTGTTAATGGTACAGAGGTCCAGGCCGCCAGCGTACCCCTGTCTCCTGTAGATCCCTGACCACTGTAATCTAGTCCTGAGAAGGACCCTGATTACCACCACAGGGAATGGGCAGGTCACAGCTTACAAACAGTATAAGACAAACGAGACAGACAAGGGGTAAAGTAAATACTGCCTTGCATACAAAAACTTCAACTACAGAGGGAACACAAATGGTAAGAAGATAAACAATAAGCGAGGAGAGGATAAACCACAACAGGCACTCTTAGCTTAAGTCTTCTCAGAAACGATCCGCTCTGCTGGTCTGAATGAATGCTTTCACCGACGACTTCCCCAGCAGACAGGCAAGTATTTGAAGAAAACCAATTACAAAACATTAATTGCAGCTGAGCGAGGCTGGTCAGTCCAGCACAGAGAGAGAAAGAATTAACTCCCTCAGTGCCGAAAAACACCCAGCACCAGAAACTCAGCTGTGCGAAGTCAGGGTGTGCAATCGCGACGATCTTCGCAGCGACACACCCGTGACACTTGGGCACATTCGTCCAGGGTGGGTGGACATTTTGGGACAAAAAGGACTTCTGAGTTGCTGGCGAGGACATACTGGTGGCCGCAGATGGCCCGTGACGTCAGGGAATGCGTTCAGGCGTGCGTCTCCTGCGCCAAGAATAAATCCCCTCGACAACGGCCAGCTGGGTTACTTTTCCCTTTACCGGTGGCAGACAGGCCTTGGTAGATGGTCGGGATGGATTTTGTGGTGGGCTTACCCAAGTCTCGGGGCTGCACCATCATCTGGGTGATAACCGACCACTTCTCCAAAATGGTGCACTTAGTGCCGTTACCACGGTTACCGTCTGCACGGGCCTTGGCAGCATTATTCATTAGGCATATTTTCCGCCTACACGGTATGCCAGACAAAATTGTCAGTGATCGAGGTCCCCAGTTTGCTTCTCGGTTCTGGAGAGAGCTGTGTCGTTTACTCAGCATTGAGTTGAATCTCTCCTCTGCATACCATCCCGAGACGAATGGGTTGGTAGAGAGGGCCAACCAGACCTTGGTCACATACTTGCGACATTTTGTCTCTGCCAGGCAGGATGACTGGGCATCCTTGCTACCGTGGGCTGAGTTCGCTCTAAATAATGCTGTGGCTGACTCCACCGGACAGACCCCATTCCTCCTGAACTACGGTCAGCATCCGCGGGTACCAGTGCCTATGCCCGTGTCTTCCACCGATTCCAGGGTGGCAGACTGGGCTGTGGAGGCACGGGACATTTGGGACCGCACCCAGGATGCCATTCAGGCCTCCAAAGAGAGGATGAGGTCTTCGGCCGATGCCCATCGGCGCCCCGCTCCTACATTTGCTCCGGGTGACCTAGTGTGGCTTTCTGCCCGAAACATCAGGCTACGTGTAGAGTCCACCAAGTTGGCACCTCGCTTTTTGGGCCCCTTTAAAGTTCTTGAGCAGGTGAACCCGGTGGTTTACCGCCTAGCCCTTCCGCCTCGCCTTGGTATCACTGACACCTTTCACGTGTCCCTCCTGAAACCCGTGGCCATTTCCCGGTTTTCCGAGTCATCTGCCGGGACGTCGGGTTCATCTACCGACGATCATGAGGTGAACGCCATTGTTGGGTGCAAGGTGGTACGAGGCAAAAATTTTATTTGGTGGATTGGAGGGGTTATGGGCCTGAGGATAGGTCCTGGGAGCCTGCCGAGCATGTTCACGCTCCGCAGCTCATCGCTGACTTTGAGCGCAGCGAGGCCCAAAGAAGGAGGGGCCCTAGGAGGGGGGGTAATGTTAGGGTTCGAGTTCCCGCTGCTGCTGGACCGTTTTGTGATCGTTGGCGTCCCGCTGGTGAGCCTGAATCGCTGTGTTTGGCACCTTTTGCAAACGACGAGCGACCTCGTTTGTGACGCATATGACTGTTTTGCGTCACGGAGTGGATCGCAATATCTGTAAGTTCTCTTTTGCGTCACAGAGAGGTTCGCAGAAGTTGCAAAGCAGACTAGCAGGACGTAGAGAGCAGGTGCACACTGTCACACCAGCGTACTGCTAAAATACTGTGATGTCCCACCCTGGGACAAAGTAAAAAAGTAAAAAAAATAAAAATAAAAAGTGGTAAAAAAAAAATCATAAAAAAAAAAAAAAAAATATTCCCCAATAAATTCATTTCTTCCTGTAAATAAAAAAAACAAAACAATAAAAGTACACATATTTGGTATCGCCGCGTCCGTAACGACCCCCCCTATAAAACTGTCCCACTAGTTAACCCCTTTAGTGAACCCCTTAAAAAAAAAAAAAACTAAGCAAAAAATCAATGCTTTATCATCATACCGCCGAACAAAAAGTGGAATAACACGCGATCAAAAAGACCGTATAAATAAACATGGTACCGCAAAAAACGAGCTGTCATACAGCATCATCAGCGAAAAAATAAAAAAGTTATAGCTCGCAGAATAAAGCGATGCAAAAATAATGATTTTTTATATAAAATTGTTTTATTCTATAAAAGCGCCAAAACATAAAAAAATGATATAAATGAGGTATCGCCGTAATCGTACTGACCCGAAGAATAAAACTGCTTTATCAATTTTACCACACGCGGAACGGTATAAACGCCTCCCCCAAAAGAAATTCATGAATTGCTGATTTTTGTTCATTCTAACCTCCCAAAAATCGAAATAAAAAGCGATCAAAAAATGTCACGTGCTCAAAAATGATACCAATAAAAACGTCACCTCGTCCCGCAAAAAATAAGACCTCACATGACTCTGTGGGCCAAATATGCAAAAATTATAGCTCTCAAAATATGGTGATGCAAAAAACCACTTTTTGCAATAAAAAGCGTCTTTTAGCGTGACAGCTGCCAATCACAAAAACCTGCTATAAATAATAAATCAAACCCCCCTTTATCACCCCCTTAGTTAGGGAAAAATAATAAAATTAAAAAAATGTATTTATTTCCATTTTCCCATTAGGGTTAGGGTTGCGGCTAAAGTTAGGGTTAGGGTTGGCGCTAAAGTTAGTATTAGGGTTATGGTTGGGATTAGGGTTAGGGGTGTGTTAGGGTTAAGTTTGTGATTAGGGTTGGGACTAGGGTTAGGGGTGTGTTGGGGTTAGGGTTGGAGTTAGAATTGGGGGTTTCTGCTGTTTAGGCACATCAGGGGCTCTCCAAATGTGACATGGCGTCTGATCTCAATTCCAGCCAATTCTGCGTTGAAAAAGTCAAACGGTGCTCCTTCACTTCTGAGCTCTGCCATGCGCACAAACAGTAGTTTACCCCCGCATATGGGGTATCAGCGTACTCTGGACCACAAGAGTTATTGTGCAATTTGTCCTATTTCTTCTGTTACCCTTGGGAAAATAAAAAACTGGGGGCGACAAAATCATTTTTGTAAAAAAAAAATGATTTTTTTGTTTTTACGGCTGTATGTTATAAATGTTCTGTGAAGCACTTGGGGCTTCATAGCGCTCACCACACTTCTAGATAAGTTCCTTGTGGGGTCTATTTTCCAAAATAGGGTCACTTGTGGGGGGTTTCCACTGTTTAGGCGCATCAGGGGCTCTCCAAATGCGACATGACGCCCCCAGACCATTCCATCAATGTCTGCAATCCAAAACGTCACTACTTCCCTTCCGAGCCCTGACGTGCACCCATACAGTCGTTTTCTCACACATGTTGGGTATCAGCGTACTCAGGACAAATTGGACAACAACTTTTGGGGTCCAATTTCTCCTGTTACCCTTGTGAAAATAAAATATTGGGGGCGCGAAAAAATCATTTTTGTAAAAAAAAAAGATTTTTTATTTTTACAGCTGTACGTTATAAACTTCTGGGAAGCACTTCGGGGTTCAAAGTGCTCAACGTACTTCTAGATAAGTTCCTTGTGGGGTCTATTTTCCAAAATGGGGTCACTTGTGGGGGGTTTCCACTGTTTAGGCGCATCAGGGGCTCTCCAAATGCGACATGACGCCCCTAGACCATTCCATCAAAGTCTGCAATCCAAAACGTCACTACTTCCCTTCCGAGCCCAGACGTGCACCCATACAGTAGTTTTCTCCCACATATTGGGTATCAGCGTACTCAGGACAAATTGGACAACAAATTTTGGGGTCCAATTTCTCCTGTTACCCTTGTGAAAATAAAATATTGGGGGCGAAAAAAATCATTTTTGAAAAAAAAAAGGATTTTTTATTTTTACGGCTGTACGTTATAAACTTCTGGGAAGCACTTTGGGGTTCAAAGTGCTCACTACACATCTAGATAACTTCCTTGTGGGGTCTATTTTCCAAAATGGGGTCACTTGTAAGGGGTTTCCACTGTTTAGGCACATCAGGGGCTCTCCAAATGCGACATGACACCCCCAGACCATTCCATCAAAGTCTGCAATCCAAAACGTCACTACTTCCCTTCCGAGCCCGACGTGCGCTCATACAGTAGTTTACTCCCACATATTGGGTATCAGCGTACCCAGCACAAACTGGACAACAACTTTTGGGGTCCAATTTCTCCTGTTACCCTTGTGAAAATAAAATATTGGGGGCGAAAAAATCATTTTTGTAAAAAAAAAAGGATTTTTTATTTTTACGGCTGTACGTTATAAACTTCTGGGAAGCACTTCGGGGTTCAAAGTGCTCACTACACATCTAGATAACTTCCTTGTGGGGTCTATTTTCCAAAATGGGGTCACTTGTAAGGGGTTTCCACTGTTTAGGCACATCAGGGGCTCTCCAAATGCGACATGACACCCCCAGACCATTCCATCAAAGTCTGCAATCCAAAACGTCACTACTTCCCTTCCGAGCCCCGACGTGCGCCCATACAGTAGTTTACTCCCACATATTGGGTATCAGCGTACCCAGCACAAATTGGACAACAACTTTTGGGGTCCAATTTCTCCTGTTACCCTTGTGAAAATAAAATATTGGGGGCGAAAAAATCATTTTTGTAAAAAAAAAAAGATTTTTTATTTTTACGGCTGTACGTTATAAACTTCTGTGAAGCACTTTGGGGTTCAAAGTGCTCACCACACATCTAGATAAGTTCCTTGAGGGGTCTAGTTTCCAAAATGGTGTCATTTTGTGGGGGGTTTCCACTGTTTAGGCAGATCAGGAGCTCTCCAAACACGACATGGCATCCAGCCAATTCTGCGTTGAAAAAGTCAAACGGCGCTCCTTCCCTTCCAAACTCTGCCATGCACCCAAACAGTGGTTTACCCCCACATATGGGGTATCAGCGTACTCAGGACAAATTGCACAATAACTTTTGGAGTCTTGTTACCCTTGGGAAAATAAAAATTGGGGTGAAAAGATCAATTTTGTGGAAAAAATATGATTTTTTAATTTTACGGCTCTACGTTATAAACTTGTGTGAAGCACTTGGGGGTTCAAATTGCTCACCAAAGATCTAGATAAGTTCCTTAGGGGGTCTAGTTTCCCAAATGTGGTCACTTGTGGGGGGTTTCCACTGTTTAGGCACATCAGGGACTCTCCAAATGCAACATGGCGTCCAATCTCAATTCCAGCCAATTTTGGTTGGAAAAAGTCAAATGGTGCTCCTTCCATTCCGAGCTCTGCCATGCGCCCAAACAGTGGTTCCCCCCCACATATGGGGTATCAGCGTACTCAGGACAAATTGGACAACAACTTTTGAGGTCCAATTTCTCCTGTTACCTATGGGAAAATAAAAAATTAGTGACTAAGAGATAATTTTTGTGGGAAAAAAAATAGGATTTTTTATTTTCATGCCCGGGCATTTAAACTTGTGTGAAGCACTTGGGGGTTCAAAGTGCTCACCAAAGATCTAGATAAGTTCCTTAGGGGGTCTAGCTTCCAAAACGGGGTCACTTGTGGGGGGTTTGCACTGTTTAGGCTCATCTGGGGCACTACAAACGGAACATGACCCCCATCAATGTTTGCATTCCAAAACGTTACTGCTTCCTTTCCAAGCCCTGCCGTGCGCCCAAACAGTTTCCCCCCCCACATATGGGGTATCAGTGTACTCAGGACAAATTGGACAACAACTTTTGGGGTCCAATTTCCTTGGGAAAAATCAAAAATTTGGGACTAAAAAATCATTTTTGTGGAAAATTGTTTTTGTTTTTTTTCTTCACACCAAGGCATTATAAACTTTTGTGAAACACTTTGGGGTTCAAAGTGCTCACAACAGATCTAGATAAGTTCCTTAGGGGGTCTAGTTTCCAAAATGGTGTCACTTGTGGGGGGTTTCCACTGTTTAGGCGCATCAGGGGCTCTCCAAACACGACATGGCGTCCAATCTCAACTTCAGTCAATTTTAGTTTGAAAAAGTCAAACGGCGCTCCTTCCCTTACGAGCTCTGCCGTGTGCCCAAACAGTGGTTTTCCCCCACATATAGGGTATTGCGTATTGGCGTACTCAGGAGAAATTGCACAACTTTATCTGCCCATTTTCTCCTTTACCCTTGTCAAAATAAAAAAAAGTTTGTAAAAGATCATTTTTGTGGCTAAAAAGTTAAATATTAATTTTTTCCTTCCACGTTGCTTCAGCTCCTGTGAAGCACCTGAAGGGTTATTAAACTTCTTGAATGTGGTTTTGAGTACCTTGAGGGGTGCAGTTTTTAGAATGGTGTCACTTTTTGGTATTTTCTGCTATATAGACCCGTCAAAGTGACTTCAAATGTGAGGTGGTCCCTAAAAAAATGGCTTTGTAAATTTTGTTGTAAAAATGAGAAATCACTGGTCAACTTTTAACCCTTATGATTTCCTAACAAAAAAAAATTTTGCTTCCAAAATTGTGCTGATGTAAAGTAGACATGTGGAAAATGTTATTTCTTAACTATTTTGTGTGACATATTTCTCTGTTTTAAGGGAAAAAAAATTCAAAGTTTGAAAATTGCAAAATTTTCACCATATTTGTGTTTTTTTCAAAAATAAACGCAAGTTATATCGAAGAAATTATACTTCTAACGTGAAGTACAATATGTCATGAGAAAACAATCTCAGAATCGCGAAGATCCGTTGAAGCGTTCCAGAGTTATAACCTCATAAAGAGACAGTGGTCAGAATTGTAAAAATTGGCCCGGTCATTAACGTGCAAACCAACCTTGGGGGTGAAGGGTTAAAGGAAAAGGTTGCACAGTAGTAAAAGTCAGATCACAGCAAGCAGAGATTGTAGAGATTGTACCATTTAAAGGAAAAGGTTGCACAGTAGTAAAAGTCAGATCACAGCAAGCAGAGATTGTAGAGATTTTATCGACATCATACACTGGAGCATTATAAATGGGGCCCATTTTACACTGGAACATCATATATGGGGCCCATTATACACTGGAGCATCATATGGGGCCCATTATATACGGAGCATTATATAGGCCTATCATACACTGGAGCATCATCCATGGGGACCATCATATACTGGAGCATCATATGGGCCCATTATACAGTCATGGACAAAAGTTTTGAGAATGACACAAATATTATATTTTCACATGATCTGCTGCCCTCTGGTTTTTATGTGTGTTTGACAGATGTTTTTATCACAGACAGAAATATAATTGCAAACATATGAGTAACAAAAGATTATATTGACAGTTAGAATTAGTTAAAGCAGCAAGTCAATATTTGCAGTGTTGACCCTTCTTCTTCAGGACCTCTGCAATTCTCCCTGGCATGCTCTCAATCAACTTCTGGACCAAATCCTGACTGATAGCAGTCCATTCTTGCACAATCAATGCTTTCATTTTGTCACAATTTTTAGGTTTTTGTTTGTCCACCCGTCTCTTGATGATTGACCACAAGTTTTCAATGGGATTAAGATCTGGGGAGTTTCCAGGCCATGGACCCAAAATCTCTATGTTTTGTTTCCTGAACCATTTAGTTATCACCTTTGCTTTATGGCAAGGTGCTCCATCATGCTGGAAAAGGCATTGTTGATCGCCAAACTGCTCTTGGAGGGTTGGGAGAAGTTGCTCTTGGAGGACATTCTTGTACCATTCTTTTTTCATGGCTGTGTTTTTAGGCAAGACTGTGAGAGAGCCGATTCCCTTGGCTGAGAAGCAACCCCACACATGAATGGTTTCAGGATGCTTAACAGTTGGCATGAGACAAGACTGGTGGTAGCGCTCACCTTGTTTTCTCCGAATGAGGCGTTTTCCTGATGTCCCAAACAATCGAAAAGGGGATTCATCAGAGAAAACAACTTTACCCCAGTCCTCAGCAGTCCATTGCCTGTACCTTTTGCAGAATATCAGTCTGTCCATGATGTTTTTTCTGGAGAGAAGTGGCTTCTTTGCTGCCCTCCTTGAGACCAGGCCTTGCTCCAAGAGTCTCCGCCTCACAGTGCGTGCAGATGTACTCACACCTGCCTGCTGCCATTCCTGAGCAAGCTCTGCACTGCTGGTAGCCCGATCCCGCAGCTGAAACACTTTTAAGAGACGGTCCTGGCACTTGCTGGTCTTTCTTTGGTGCCCTGGAGCCTTTTTGGCAACAATGGAACCTCTCTCCTTGAAGTTCTTGATGATGCGATATATTGTTTACTGAGGTGCAATCTTTCTAGCTGCGATACTCTTCCCTGTTAGGCCATTTTTGTGCATTGCAATGATGACTGCACGTGTTTCTTTAGAGATAACCATGGTTAACAGAAGAGAAACAATGATGCCAAGCACCAGCCTCCTTTTAAAGTGACCAGTGGTGTCATTCTTACTTAATCATGACAGATTGATCTCCAGCCATGTCCTCATCAACACCAAACCTGTGTTAATGGAGCAATCACTGAAAAGAGGTTAGCTGGTCCTTTTAAGGCAGGGCTGCAATGATGTTGAAATGTGTTTTGGGGGATAAAGTTCATTTTCTAGCCAAATATTGACTTTGAAAGTAATTGCTGTTAAGCTGATCACTCTTTATAACATTCTGGAGTATATGCAAATTGCCATTAGAAAAAGTGAAGCAGTAGACTTTGTAAAAATTAATATTTGTGTCATTCTCAAAACTTTTGGCCATGACTGTATATGGAGCATTATATAGGCCCATTATACACTGGAGCATCATATGGGGCCCATTATATATGGAGCATTATATAGGCCATCATATACTAGAGCATTATAAATGGGGCCCATCATACACTGGAGCATCATATACGGGGCCCATTATACACTGGAGCATCATATGGGGCCAATTATATATGGAGCATTATATAGGCACATCATACACTGGAGCATCATCCATGGGGCCCATCATATACTGGAGCATCATATGGGGCCCATTATATATGGAGAATTATATAGGCCCATCATACACTGGAGCATCATCCATGGGGCACATCATATACTGGAGCATCATATGGGGCCCATTATATATGGAGCATTATATAGGCCCATCTTACACTGGAGCATCATCCAAGGGGCCCATCATATACTAGAGCATCATATGGGGCCCATTATATATGGCGCATCATATGGGACACATTATATATGGAGCATCACATGGAGCCCATTATGTATGGAGCATTATATATGGGGACCATTATATTTGAAGCATTATATGGGGCTCATCATACACTGGAGCATCATATATGGGGCCCATCATATACTAGAGCATCATATGGGGTTCATTATTTATGGGGCATCATATAGGGCCCTTTATATATGGAGTATCATATGGAGCACATATGGGGCCTATTCTGTATGGAGCATTATATGGAGCCCATTCTGTATGGAGCAATATATGTAGCCCATCATATACTGTATGGAGCTTTATATGCGACTCATTAAACTGTATGGAGCAATATGTGGGGCTCATTATACTCTATGGGGACCGTCCTATACTGTATGGCACATTATATGGGGACCATCATATACTGGAGCATTATGTGGACCTCATCATATACTGTATGGAACATTATATGGGACCAATTATGTATGGAGCAATATATGGGGCTCATTATTTTGTATGGAGCAATATATGTGGCTCATTATACTGTATTGGGACCATTATTCTGTATGGAGCATCATATATGGGACTCATTATTCTATTTGGAGCAATATATGGGGCTCATTATTCTGTATAGAGCAATATATGGGGCTCATTATTCTGTAAGGCGCACTATGTGGTGCCCATAATACTGTATGGAGGACTATACTGTCCGGTTTTTGAGCTATTGTAGATTTTACAATAGATATCACTCATTTAATGTAAGAAGTGAAGCATTTGGCATTGGGCTATACCTATATTTTTCTGCCGTATCAGAGCATCATGAATTGTGGTATGTGTTAAAGGGGCCAATTGTCACTCTTTTGCCCGGGGCCCACGAAAACCTGGAGCCAGACCTGCCCCCCCCTCCACAACTTTAGCCAAATAACCCCCAGTTTTCAATGCGTAATTATTATTATAAAGTAAATTATGGTTGACAAGCTTAAGTAATAAGAATTGATGCAGTTGGCATTGGAATGGCCACTGTAGGTGTGTTTACTGTCCTGCACTCCCCGCCGACTTTTCTTCCCCATTTATTTGCTTCGGGGTCGGTTCTAGTTTCAGTCGGACCTTCGACTTTTTCCAATAGTCGGCCGATTTTGTTCGACTCGACTTTTGGGAAAGTCGGGTGGTCCGAAACCCGACTCAACCCTCCCGGAGGCAAAGTCGCTCATCTCTAGTTCTCACACAGGTCTCCACTTGTTTACCCGCTACAGTCAGGGTGAGAGCCCATCAGCTGTCATGGAAATGGAGATGCCTGCTGTTTTTGACCGATCTCAGACACCGAGCATCCCACATCTTTCTCAATTCACCATAACATCTCTGCCTGCACCTCACTCACAGTCCAACAGTTTGTCGTGTCCACTCTACTCCACTCTCTCTCAGCACAGCAGCCAGCCTTTGGTCCCACAGTTGTGGTCATGTAAAAGATTTTTTCCTTCTACACATGCCAAAGCAAAGAGCTTGAACTTCACCATCTTCAATCTATTGGCCACCGAAATCCTGCCTTTTCGCCTTGTGGATACAGTTTCCGAAAGCTGAGGACCATCGCAGTTCCCTGTTCCATTTGCTCAGTCGCCATTACTTCTCTAAGAAAGCTGTGCCTGTGCTACACAAGCATGTCACAGACAACATCACCCATTCCCTGGAAATATGAGAAGTAATGGGATGAAACTGAAAGGTAGAAAATGCAAATTAGATATTAGAAAAAACTTTTTGACAGTGAGGGTGATCAATGAGTGGAACAGGCTGCCACAAGAGGTGGTGAGTTCTCCTTCAATGTAAGTCTTCAAACAGAGGCTGGACAGACATCTGTCCGAGATGGTTTAGGAAAATCTTGCATTGAGCAGGGGATTAGACACAATGGCTCCTGAGGTCCATTCCAACTCCTAACATTCTATAATTCCACCTTCCCTAGCAGGCCCGGATTTGTGGGGGCCCAAGGGGCCTGGGCCACCCACCAAGTGGGGGCCTCCCACCAATATAGGGATAAATATCTCAAAACATGTAAAATACATGTTTCTTTGCTGTGAACCGTTTCTAATGATAAGGAACATTTAACAAAAGAGAAACTATTGAAAGTGTAGGGACCTGCTACGGTCCTACATATCAGTGGCTGGTGCAGAGCAGCAAAGTCATGGCACCTGACCTGCGTCAGCATCCACTGACCTGTCTAGCCAGACTTCCTTAGTACCTTATACCTACTTCTTAGCTTATGGCATGCGGCAGCCTTCTACGTTCCCAACAGAAGCTTCTAGGCTCTACCTATTCAGCTACAGTTAGGTCCATAAATATTTGGACAGAGACAACATTTATCTAATTTTGGTTTTAGACATTACCACAATGAATTTGAAACAAAACAAATCAGATGCAGTTGAAGTTCAGACTTTCAGCTTTCATTTGAGGGTATCCACATTAAAATTGGATGAAGGGTTTAGGAGTTTCAGCTCCTTAACATGTGCCACCCTGTTTTTAAAGGGACCAAAAGTAATTGGACAATTGACTCCAAGGCTATTTCATGGACAGGTGTGGGCAATCCCTTCATTATATCATTCTCAATTAAGCAGATAAAAGGGCTGGTGTTGATTTGAGGTGTGGTGTTTGCATTTGGAAGGTTTAGCTGTGAAGGAAACATGCGGTCAAAGGAGCTCTCCATGCAGGTGAAACAAGCTATCCTTAAGCTGCAAAAAACAGAAAAAACCCATCCGAGAAATTGCTACAACTTTAGGAGTGGCAAAATCTACAGTTTGGTACATTCTGAGAAAGAAAGAAAGCACTGGTGAACTCATCAATGCAAAAAGACCTGGGCGCCCACGGAAGACAACAGTGGTGGATGATCGCAGAATACTCTCCATGGTGAAGAGAAACCCCTTCACAACAGCCAACCAAGTGAACAACACTCTCCAGGAGGTAGGCGTATCAATATCCAAATCTACCATAAAGAGAAGACTGCATGAAATTAAATACAGAGGGTTCACTGCACGGTGCAAGCCACTCATAAGAATCAAGAATAAAAAGGCTAGGCTGGACTTTGCTAAAAAACATCTAAAAAAGCCAGCACAGTTCTGGAAGAACATTCTTTGGACAGATGAAACCAAGATCAACCTCTACTAGAATGATGGAAAGAGAAAAGTATGGCAAAGGCGTGGTACAGCTCATGATCCAAAGCATACCACATCATCTGTAAAACATGGCGGAAGCAGTGTGATGGCTTGGGCATGCATGGCTGCCAGTGGCACTGGGTCACTAGTGTTTATTGATGATGTGACACAGGACAGAAACAGCCGAATGAATTCTGAGGTATTCAGAGCCATACTGTGTGCTCAGATCCAGCCAAATGCAGCCAAACTGATTGGTCGTCGTTTCATACTACAGATGGACAATGACTAGTGTTGAGCATTCCGATACCGCAAGTATCGGGTATCGGCCGATATTCGCGTTATCGGAATTCCGATACTTAATTCCGATACTTTTTCAATATCGTATACGGGAATCGGAAGTTCCCATAATTCTTTGAGAGGCAATGTGATGTTAGTCAGCCAATGATGAATCTTATGAAGTGTGGGCACATCCTGTAATGCTGCGGTCATCTTAACTAATGGCATGGCTGTGATTGGCTGCTGAAATTATGTCAGAATGCACTATAAAAGGCGCCGCAGCCATTTTAGCGTCACTGTGCTGTGAACTCAGTTAGGGACAGAACGCTACTCTGCTCACTCTGAGGGACAGTTAGATATTGCGATTTTGTGTACTACTGTGCTTGAGGCAGGCTAGTTTACCAACAGGTCCTGCCCACATCCTTCTTCCTAGTGAGGATTCAACATCATCAGCCGGCGTTCCTGATCTGGCCACGGAGGCCAGAGATCACCGGCTTTCATCAACGGATGTAAGTTTCGTCTGCGGGCCATAGGAGGCTGAAGTCGGACTTTCTACTGCAAGTGACCCATCGGGGTTGTCAGCAGGCCAGAGGAGGCTGAAATTTGACTTTCTATTGCAAGTGACCCATCGGGGTTGTCAGGTAAAACCTGTGCAAACAGGACTATTTTCTCCACAGTGCACCACTAATACTCATTCATCTGAGCTGTCACCGGCGGGACAGTGTCAATTTCTTCTGACCTTTCTGCATAAAAGGTTTTTTAGGATTTCTGCAGCGTTTTTCTGCTCCATCGTTAAAAGAGGACCTCTTTTACTTTTTCAGGGTTTGTCCATATTAATACCCATATGAATAAATACCTTATGCGTATTATGACTATTTAGTCCTTTGGTTTGGGGTTTACTACATAATAGACTACAGGCTTTTCTCATCACCTTTTTCTCACGGGTCTTAGTGCAATATTTATTTATTACTGTATTATTACATCTGCATCTCAAACTGTTCTACAGAGTGCGTCTGAATTTATGTATTGTTTTCCATTTGACACATGCATATTCCTATTTTTCTACAGATCCTTTTGTGTCTTGTAGTTTTTATGTGCGCAAACTATTTTTATTTTCAATTATAGAGGGCCATGTTATTGACTTTGCATTGACGTGTAAAAGATTTATGTTGTGCCACTGGCTATATGTATTCTAAAGGTGTACCCAGTCTCAACAGATCATTAGTCTGATTGTTCTTTGATTCTCCTAAATGTGAATTTGTCTGATTTGGTGTCAAACTTGACTTTGTCCCTATTTTTGTTTTGCCATGTGACCCAATGATTATACAAATCTATATAGGGTTTGGCATCATCAAAAGTAACAGAATATTAGCATGCATGCATATTTAGGATATAAAAGAGAAGTATCTTGTTGTGCCAGAGTGTTCCTAACTCCTGAATGGATATAAAACAATATGGTCTACGGATCAGGTAAAATCGAGGGTCCGCATGTCTATATTTTATACAATTTGAGTGGGCAAGGGTGGGATTTAGAGATTAGCCCATTCATGAAAGTTTTGGGAGCTGAGAACCTTCAGGAGTTGTTAACCATGCTTTGAGGTCGATTGAATGCCATGTCACTCAGGCAGCCAATCACTGCTGTCAAGCGCAATGGAAAGCAACACACGGTTGGTCCTGTGGCCAGCAGCATAGGAGGGGTAAGGGTAAAACATGAATATATTAGATTATGTTTTACTATTTGGAGCAAGTTTGAAGTTTTCTTTAAGGATTGGAAAACCACCTTCAGTTAGGAATCGGATCAATCAAACAGGGCACAATATGGAATAATGTGCGTTGTTATACACAGTAACTTACAAACGTGGTTCTCTCTGGCATCTATGTACATGGGCAAGTATTACTCTAATTTGGGTCTAATGTGTAGTTTATTGGGTGCAATATAGGCTCATTGTAGGACTGCAAACACACAATTTGGTTCTTTGCAGGTAGAATATGGTACTTTATGCAAAGTATATGGCTGTGTGCAGGCACAGAATCGCACTGTCCTATGAAAACAAACTATGGGACTATTGTGGCATGGTATGGCGGTCTCTGGCCACTGTTTAGCATAATATAGTACTATATGGACATTGGACAACAACAACTTTTTAATGTGCTGGTATTGTTGTGGTTACAATTAAAGAAATATTCTCAATTTGTCTCTGGAGCAGGTCAGAGCTATGTTGCTCTTTACTTCTTTGTTTCTGATAGGATAGGCTGAGTTATAGTATTAGTAGAACTATAAAGTTCTGCTGTAACACATTCAGCTATTAGTGATTTCTTTTATAATGTACACTGCTATCACTGTATTTACGGTACATATAGAGATAATGGCACTTGAACAAGCACATAGCTCAGGATAGTCAGAGCTGTGATTAGGAGAACTGCTCTTGGAGAAGCTATGCTATAGATTGGTGATTTTGCAAGTAGAGATGGGCGAACCCGAACAGTAAAGTTCGGCATCCAGACCGAACACCTATGACCTATGACCCGACATGAAATGACACTTGGTGTACATAGGGTTAACCATGTCTTTTCATGTCCTTTGCTATCTAATTTGCACAAACAATTAAATCAGACTATGTGTGCAAAATTTCACACCTGTAGGGGTTAATTAAAGGTGTAAATTCGTAGCAAAAAAGTCAGTTTTTTTTACAACGAATTTACACCTTTAATTAACCCCTACAGGTGTGAAATTTTGCACACATAGACTGATTTAATTGTTTGTGCAAATCAGATAGCAAACGACATGAAAAGACATGGTTAACCCTATGTACACCAAGTGTCATTTCATGTCGGGTGCTTCTGTCTTTTCACTGAAGCCGGCTTTACCGGGCAATTGAATCAGAGGATATTTTACTATGTAGAAGTGTATAAACTATACATATATGTATATATATATGTCACAATGACATGTATATATATATATATGTATTCTATGTGTGTATATTTAGTGTTTACAAGGAAAGAATGGGGTTTTTTTAGTTGCGATATTTTGTTCCCATAGACTTACATGGGACTTCCGGTATCGGTATCGGTATCGCCGATATTTTAGTGATATCGGCGATACCATTCCGATTCCGATACTTTAGGATATCGGAAAGTATCGCTCAACTCTAACAATGACCCAAAACATAAAGCCAAAGCAACCCAGGAGTTTATTAAAGCAAAGAATTGGAATATTCTTGAATGACCAAGTCAGTCACCTGATCTCAACCCAATTGAACATGCATTTCACTTGTTAAAGACTAAACTTCAGACAGAAAGGCCCACAAACAAACAACAACTGAAAACCACTGCGGTGAAGGCCTGGCAGAGCATCAAAAAGAAGGAAACACAGTGTCTGGTGATGTCCATGAGTTCAATACTTCAGGCAGTCATTGCTAACAAAGGGTTTTCAACCAAGAACTAGAAATGAACATTTTATTTACAATTATTTAATCTGTCCAATTACTTTTGGTCCCTTTAAAAACAGGGTGGCACATGTTAAGGAGCTGAAACTCCTAAACCCTTCATCCAATTTTAATGTGGATACCCTCAAATGAAAGCTGAAAGTCTGAACTTCAACTGCATCTGATTTGTTTTGTTTCAAATTCATTGTGGTAATGTCTAGAACCAAAATTAGATAAATGTTGTCTCTGTCCAAATATTTATGGACCTAACTGTATATGATCGCTCCCTCGGATTAGATCAGATGAGAGTTTGTTCAGCTACCTTCGAGGAAGGAGGCGGAGCCATGATGTCGGCGCGAGAAGAGGATTCTCCACCGCGGAGCGCGGCAGGACTTCACTCTGGAATGCATCTTCAGTCACTGAAGATCCAGAAGTGAAGTGGTTCAGTTCAGTCTTCACAGTGTTGCGGTGGGTGAGTATGATGTGTGTGTGTGTGTGTGTGTAAAAAATGAATGATTTTAACTGAATTACTCTGCGTAAATGATTTTTGTAAATAAACTTGCGTTCGTTTCATTTGTGTTTTTGCATTACATATTGCAACACCTTGAAAAATGGGCCTCCCTCCAAAATGGGCCCCGGGCCACCCACCTCTTAAATCTGGCCCTGTTCCCTAAGGCCTCTTTCACACATCCGGTGTGCGCCTGACGGCGCCCCTGGCATTTAGCCGCAGCGCCGCATCAGAAAACCGGATGCGCCGCATGCGGTGTTTGGCCGGATGGTTTCTGATGCCCGGAGACATCAGGCGACTCCGGCAAAAAAAAAAAATGTTACATGCTGCGTTTTGTCCGGCCGCCGGAATGTACATTTCCGCCGGATCCGGACAAAACCGCATGCAACGCACTGACATGCGGCGCCATCCGGCGCTAATGAAAGTCAATGCAAAAAAAACCGCATCCGGCATTACATTTCGCCGGATGCGGTTGGACAAAAAAATGCCGGAGGGCGCCGTCAGGCGCACACCGGATATGTGAAAGAGGCCTAAGGCCTCCACCTGCACCCTCTACCTCTCCCTTAATGAAATTAACAAGAGAAAAAGAGTCCTAACTATTATATGAAATTATTTTATTATTAAAAAGAACACATAGTGAGAACAGGACATATGCTAATTATGTAACAAGGGTTTACAATAAACACTAAATCAGGGACAACAAGAAAGCAGAGAGTAGTACCGCTATAACTGTCCAAATATATATATATATACTATATATATATATATATATTGCCTATGTATGGTATTGTGCAGCTAGGCATAATATTCCAGTGGGAAAGGAAAAACGTATTGCGCGTTGCCCATAGTAATGTATAGGATCAGAGTTTATAGAAGGAATCACACAGAGGGAGTAAAGGAGTACTCCCATAGGACTCAATGGTGGACCTTCTCTGTGCGTTCATTCAAATAGTATGTAATATTACAATTGTATTATATTCAGAAAGCAGCTCTGCATGCTATATCCTGGGATAAGGTGCAACAGTGAAAAAACATTTCCTAACTAGTCATCCTGCAAATAACAATGATCCACATGTGAGAGACCTATAGCAGGGAAGTAACAGGATATCAACACTGGATAAGATTGCTCATAAACACATACCCATCATGGCGTTGTTAGTAAAGTGGACACAGGCTCTGCTTACCCCAAAGCACGTTTCGCGGTACGAACACACCGCTTCCTCGGGGGGCGTGGCTTTCGTCATATGCAGTCCCTATTTGTATCCGATATACTGCGATCACATGGTGGAGATCCACCAATCACATAGGAGGCGTGTTAATTGTCACATGGTGGAAATATACATTATATGTGTATAATGATTCTATGTCAGCAGTGACCAGATGCATATCAGATTCCAAGGACATACCATCAATCCTCGCCAGGACGTCCGTCGTGTCTCGTGCCTCACCAGTGGTTTTAAGTAGTGATAGTGATCAATAAATTTGCAGATGGGTTCGCACAACCCCACTATGCCCGACACGATGGGACGTCCTGGCGGGTCCAAGGGGTACTTGTGAATCTTGGGGACGAAATAAATTGTCGGAATCCTAGGAAATTTAACGAGGAGACCCTCAAAGATCTGTTTGGGGTTGATACCTCGTTCATAAGCCCTGAAGAGGATCTCTTCTAGTTCATCTGAAAAAGCTTTCAAAGGGCTATGATCCAGCCGTCCATAGGTTATCTTATCACGTAATTGTCGGTTTGCCTCCCTTTCATATTTTTCTTGGGGCCATAATACTATGTTCCCCCCCTTGTCTGAGGGCTTGATAACAATGTCCGAAATTGCTTTTAATTCATCAATAGCTGTACGTTGTATTGAGGTTAAGTTATCACACTTCCTCTTAGTGGAAATATTTCGAAAATCTTCTATAACCAATCTGGTGAAGATCTCTATTGCTGGACATATAGACAAGGGGGGAAGTTAGTAGACCGCAGACGTACAGACATGGGGAACATACCTGAGGAACTGGGTTCTTGTTCCCTTAATAACTCCTCCAATGCGTGCAGGGCCTCCTCCTCCAGCTGAACTGAATTGATGGGTTCTTGTCTATTTCTATTATGTATTTTTTTGAGAATTAATTTGCGAGAAAATAAATATAAATCCTTTATGGCTGTAAATAAATCAAAAGAATGAGTTGGTGAGAAAGTCAATCCTTTAGATAAAGCATCAATTTGGGCAGAAG